>JAXCMG010009668.1:138847-155885 GCA_034642415.1 Podarcis siculus | reverse complement strand
CATGAGTCCAGTTGGTGCACTGGCTCAAGGGCGATGCTGACAAGCAGGTCTAGCTGGTGTTCTAAAGTGAAGTCTTTGCTGAAAAAGCGGACGCACCAGAATCTATCAAGGCCTGGACTTCTATTGGGTGCCCATTAGGGAGCTCTAGCATCGCCTTGACTGCTATGCCGGCCTTGGGATGGTCTGGTCGGGGCTTTTGTACTGGTCACCCGCCTGGCTGCTGTCCCTGTTGGTCTGCAGCCAGGCTCTTCCGTTTGCCTGCACCTGAGGTTTGTCTCCCTCCTCCTCTTTGCCTACTGCCCCCACCATGCCTTGCCAGGCTTTCCTCTGTGGACAAGCCTTAGCAAAATGCCTGGGATGTTGACAGATGAAGCACTTTTTGGCTGACTTCCAGTCCCTTCCCTCCTTTTTCTTTAGAACGTCAGCATTTGAAACCTCCCGCGCACGAGCTCCATCAATTTCCATGGGGTCTGCTGGCGGCAGCCTGTGTGAAGCCCCTGCTGGCAATTCAGGAATGCGGTTGGCAGTAGAAACGCTCCCCTCTGGCCTCCCACCTCTCCTGTGCACGCGCCTTTTGTCGAACCCCAATGGCTAACGCTGCCTTGGTCAGCTCATACATGGAACGCCGGCGAGGTCCTCTAGACAGTTCATCCTTCACCTCTGGATTCAAGCCTGCCTCAAAAAGCGCTTGCAGGAGTTCAGAGGCTAAATCCCAGTTTAACTTGTGCACTAGCATTGCGAAGCGTGACCAATAACTCCGGACTGTCAGAGATCCCTGTCTGAGACCCAGCAATTCCTGTCGCGTCACATTTCCCTCCACTTCGCTGGAGAACATCGTGTCCATTGCCTGATAAAACTTTTCTAGGTCCTTCAGGGCATCGTTCCCCGCTGCTATCAGGGGTCTGACCCATTCTCTAGCACCCCCCTCCAAGTGTCCAATTACGAAAGCAACTTTCTCCTGGTCATTAGCAAACTCCAACGCATATTTCATCTCAGTTTTAAAAGAGGCGTAATCCTGAGGCTTCCCCCCAAACTTGCTCACAAGCGCTGGGACATTTCTCCCAATTGGAGTAACTCTGACCTGGTGGTCCTGTGCTCGGCGTTCCTCAAGACGGGCTGCGAGATCAGCAATGTGAGCCTCCAGTTCTCTGTTCCTCTCTGCCAGGGCCGTTATGGTTTTCGCCTCCTCCATCTCAGCGCCTTTCCCTGGCTTGCTCATTGTGCTGCCTTTCCGCTGCTACACACAAGCAACCTCAAAGACTCCCCGATTGCTATCATGTACTGGTGTGGTTGCTTGAGAGCAAACAGGTAAGACTCTGACCTGTCTTTTCCAGGCTTTATTCTTAGTGCAAACTATTTACAGTGAAGAGCGTCGTAAGTTCATGTCTGGCTCAATCGCTAGCAGAATCTGGGAGTGGTTGGTCTTTGTACCTCCCCCAGCATAACAGTCGCATGACCCCCAGCCTTCTCTGCCCCTCCCTGCGCTGAAACCTACTGTGCAGAATGGGTGCTGGCAAAGGGGTACTTCCCTCCTCTCCGGTTTGCCCAGGCTCAGTGTTGAGGCTCTCCCTAGCATCCTCTGGTCCCTGCACCTCCTCTCCACTGGAGGTGGGGCTTTCCTCCTCGCCGCAGGAGGAACTGCTTCGCAAGATTTTAGGAGGTTCCCTATAACACAACTGCCCTTCCCCCTCTCACCTCTGAGCTGATGGCAGTTCCCTGACAGTGGTTTTCAAGACAAAGGAACAGAGGGACAATATTTTGGGTCTACATTACAAAAAAAGCTTGAAGATAACCCAATTGTTTTGTTTAAGGAGATTCCAAAACATTTTTGAACCTAAGGAATAACTACGCAGACTTGGCTAGAGCTCTGAGAAGGAAGAACATCTTTTTTGGTAGGAATTTCCAGAAGGCCTCTCCTTTAAATTTCAAGGAAGGAAACAAAGAATTAGGACCGCCGAAGAAAAAACAAGGTTCCTGGAAAAAAACGCCAATTATCTGGGATTGGAAAGTGAGCAGACACCAGGGGCAGGCACAGGAGCTCCTGAATAGTTTAAGATGGCATTGAGAATATATTCATGGAATGTTAATGGTTTGAACTCACGACCAAAAAGGAACCAAGTATACCATGTGTTAGCAAAACAGAATTTGGACATAATTTGTTTGCAAGAATCTCAGGTTACTAGATTACACAGAAAAGTCCTTCAGAATAAGAGACTTGGTCAAGAATTCATTTCATCTGACAAAGTGAAGAAAAGAGGAGTCCCAAAATGATGTTCAAAGTTGAGGAGGGAAGATATATTGCAGTAGAAATCAAAGCACAAGGTGAAAAATATTTGCTGTTGGGAATTTATGCACCAGATGATGGCAAAGCAGAATTTTTTAAGAACTTGGAAACAAGACTTCTGGACTATTTGGATTATAAATTGATTTTGATGGGGGACCTGAATGGAGTTGCATCAACACTTATGGATAAAACACAGACACAGAAAGTAATGAATGCTGGCAGATTACCAAAGGGGTTTTTTTTTGGGGGGGGGGGGGGTTTGGTTTGTTTGTTTTTTGAAATGGTGGACAAATTTGACCTGTCAGACATATGGAGAGTGAGAAATCCAACAGAAAAATACTTCACATTCTATTCAGATGCAAATCAATCATTTTCAAGAATTACTATTTATGGATATCCAGAGACTTTGTTCCCAGAGTAACTAAAGTTGAAATTTGCCCAAAGTCTTGCTTCAACCATAATGCAGTGTTGTTGGAAATGAAAGTATTTCTGCAGGGATCCTACAGATGGAGAATGAATGATGATTTGTTGAGGAATGGACAGATGATCAGAAAGGCCCAAAAGACCCTAAAGGATTATTTTGAGACAAATATGAATTCTGAGGTGGAAATAAGAGTCGTTTGGGGTGCAAGTAAGGTGGTGATGAGAGGATTCCTCATACAACAAAACTCAATTAAGAAAAATATACAGAATGAGAAAAAAGACAATATTTTATCTCAATTAAATGATAAAGAGAAGAATTTGAGATGTAATCCAAAGAATCAACAGATCCAAAAGGAAATTAAAGCACTACAGATTCAATATTCTCAGATCATAAATCAGGAAATAGAATGGAAAATAAAGATGATGAGACAAAGGAATTTTGAATCTGCAAATAAATGTGGAAAACTGCTTGCTTGGCAGATAAAAAAGTACAATTACTAATATTGTATCAGAGGAAAAATCTGTGGAGAACCCTGCAGAGATAAGAAGATGTTTTCAGAAATATTATAAACAGCTGTATGAAAGTGGGAAAGAAGACAAAGAAAAAATTGAGCAATTTATAAAAGTAAATGGTCTGCAAAAAATTCCCGAAAACAAAAAGATCCTGCTTAATGGAGTGATTACAAGACAAGAGGTTGAAAAGGCAATAAATCAGATGCAGCTTGGCAAAGCCCCAGGACCGGATGGTTTGTCAGGAAAGTATTATAAGACTCTGAAAGATTGGCTTATTCAGCCATTGGTGGACGTATGCAACAAGATATTAAGAGGGGACAAAGCACCTGATACCTGGAAGGAGGCTTTTATAACCCTGATACCAAAACCAGATCAAGATAGATCCAACGTGAAGAATTATAGACCGATCTCATTACTTAATGTGGATTGCAAAATTTTTGCTAACATTTTGGCCAACAGGTTCAAGAATGTGCTAGCAGATTATATTCATAAGGACCAGGCAGGATTCTTGCTTGGAAGACATATGAAAGATAATATTAGGAATATTAGGAAACCCAGCCAGATCGGTGGGGTATAAATAATAAATTATTATTATTATAATTGATGAGCTAGAAAGGTTGGAAGTTAAAAATAATTGTAAAGTGATGTTAATGTTCATTGATGCTGAGAAGGCCTTTGATAATGTCTCATGAAGTTTTATGAAAAGAAATCTAGAAGGTATTGAGGTTGGACAAGTATTTTTAAATGGTATTAATGCGATCTATTTTGAACAAAAAGCTAAAATTATAGTCAAGAATGTGGTTTCAGAGGAAAATAGAATTGAGAAAGGAACCTGAGGCGTTCCCAAAGTAAAGGAAAGATTGAACTCTGATTAATAAGAATACACACAGAGGCTTGAACCAGCAAGACTCTGGGAAGGGTGCGTATCATAGTCTCTGTCTCCCCACCCCTTGGCCCAGGTCGTTTTATTCACCAATCAGATTTCTTCTGAACATTTCAACAAACCCCATGTGAGGACAAAGTTAGATCAAAAGAAATTCTTTAAACTACAAAGACTACTCTGAGCATGCATACATAATCTGAGAGTAAATAAGAGAGGACTAGAGAAACTCTCGAGATCATAAACAGGAGTAAACAGGAGAGGATGGAAGGATGGCAAGGAGATAGGCATATTTATCACCTTCCTGTGAAACTATTTCCAGGCCCTAAGATCAACATCCTGAGATTAACATATCAGAAAAGCTACATCAAAGAAACTTGCCCACTATATTTGATGACCCAGGATGCCTGCCTGGCGAAGCAACTGGGCTGTCAAGCCAGAGAAATGGAACAGGGATGCAGAGGTGTGGATTGATCAAGAATCATATCAAAATAGTTTAAACCCAGTCAATGCAATGCTTTCATTGCTGACACAGATGGCTTACTCTATATTTGTTATAATTCCTCATAGCATCCCACGTGATCACTACAGGAACCAGGCAAGGGTGCCCAATTTTCTGTCTGCTTTTTATTTCGGTTCTGGAGGTTTTGCTAAACATGCTAAGGAATGAAGAAGAGGTTAAAG
This sequence comes from Podarcis siculus, assembly GCA_034642415.1. NCBI lineage: Eukaryota > Metazoa > Chordata > Lepidosauria > Squamata > Lacertidae > Podarcis > Podarcis siculus. The sequence continues at coordinate 151,101 of JAXCMG010009668.1, read as the reverse complement.
GTATAACAGTAGGATCCAAACAATAAAAGTTAAAAGCCTTTGCTGATGATTTGGTGTTAATGTTGCAAGATCCAGATTCCAGTGCAGTGAAAGCACTGGAACTGATTCAGGAGTTCGGACAAGTAGCAGGATTTAAGTTAAATAAGAGCAAAAAAAAATCTAGATAAAAAGAAAAAAATCCTTCAGGAAAAGACAGGCCTCGTTTTTGTGAAGAAAGTGAAATATATGGGTGTGAATTTATCAGTGAATAACCTGAATTTATATACAGTGGTGCCTCGCAAGACGGAAAACCCTCTAGACGAAAGGGTTTTCCGTTTTGGAGGCGCTTCGCAAAACGAATTTCCCTATGGGGTTGCTTCGCAAGACGAAAAAATCTTGCGTCCCCCCGCGGGGTTTTTTCGCTTTTTTCGCCCTTTTCCTAAGCCGCTAAGCCGCTTATCAGCTGTTCCGCTGATAAGCCGCTTAACAGCTGATCGCTGAAAGCCGCTTGACAGCTGTAGCACTAATCCGCTAAGCTGTCAATGGGCTTGCTTCGCAAGACGAAAAAACCGCTAGACAAAGAGAATCGCGGAATGGATTCTTTTCGTCTAGCGAGGCACCACTGTAAAGATAATTATGAAAAATTATGGAATGAAATTAAGACAGATCTGGAGGTTTGGTCACATTTAAAATTGTAACTAATGGGCCGAATATCGGTGGTTAAGATGAATGTATTGCCAAAGATGTTGTTTTTATTTCATGCTATACCAATTATTGATAATGTAAGGTGTTTTAAAGAATGGCAGAAAGCATTGTCTAAATTTATCTGGCAGGGGGGAAAACCCAGAATTAAATATAAAATATTAACAGATTCAAAAGAAAGAGGGGGATTTTCTCTGCCAGATTTGAAGATATATTTTGAAGCTGCAGCCTTCTGCTGGATCAAGGAATGGATTCAACTAGATAATGCTGATGTGTTAGATTTGGAAGGATTTGACAATGTATTTGGTTGGCATGCATATTTATGGTATGACAAGATAACGGCTCACAAAGGTTTTAAAATTCATGCAATTAGAAAACCTTTATATAATGTATGGATAAGAGATAAAGATCTCTTAGAAAGGAGAACACCCAGATGGCTTTCACCAATGGAAGCTAAGGCTCAGAAAAAGTTGAATATGGAGAGTAAATGGTTGAAATATACTGACTTATTGTTAGAAGATAATGAAGGATTTAAATTGAGACCATTTGATCAAATTAAAGATAAACTGGATGGATGGTTACAATATTATCAGATTAATGAATTGTATAAGCTTGATAAGAAAATTGGTTTTGAGACAGAAAAAAACAAATTGGAAATGGAATTGTTAGATACCGATGTTAAAAATCACTCTAAAATGTACAATTTATTGTTGGTATGGCCTACAAAGAATGAACAAGTTAAATCTGTGATGATTGATTGGGCAAGAGATGTTGGACACAATATAATGTTGGAAGATTGAGAAAGGCTTTGGAAGAAAGGGGTTAAGTTTACTGCATGTACTTTATTAAATGAAAATATCATGAAAATGATGTATAGATGGTACTTAACCCCAGTAAAATTAGCAAAGATTTATCATACAAATGATAATAAATGTTGGAAACGTAAAGAAAAAGAAGGTACTTTGTATCATATGTGGTGGATGTGTCCCAAGGTGAAACACTTTAAAAGATTTATAATGATTTGAAAAAAAAAGTTGAAATATACATTTATTAAGAAACCAGAAGCCTTTCTACTTGGAATAATAGAATTGGAATTAACCAAAAAAGATGTTAGATTGTTTTTGTATGCCACTACAGCTGCAAGACTTTTATTAGCCCAAAACTGAAAATCGCAAGAAATAGCAACAGTAGAACAATGGCAGATGAAGATGTTGGACTTTTTTTGAGCTAGCTGACCTGACTGGAAGAATTCGCGACCAGAGAGAAGAGGAGACACAAGAGGATTGGAAGAAATTTAAAGAATATTTAGCTAAATATTGCAATATAAGATAATTAGAATGTACTTGGAAGTAACAAATAGGCTGAGGATTAGAATAAGAATTTGTGGTAGTAAACACTAAGGACTAATATACTAATGAAAGAGAAAAGGTTAGTAAATCAAAGGAGTTAATATTATTAGAAATATGAATTTGGAGAACTGTTATACAAGTGATATAATGAAATTCAGTTAGAGGGGATTTGAGGAAGTCAGTTAACAATGTTATGAAAATTAGGCATCTCAAGAAGTAAGTATTTTTTGTGTTTAGTTTTTTTTGTATTGAAATGTGCTTTTTAAATTTATTTTTGTTGTGTTTTTTGTAATGTTATTTTTGTTACAAATGTGGAAAATTAATTAAAAAAATTTGAGAGGGGAAAAATACAGGTTAAAATGTAATTTAAAATGCAGCCTCATTTTAAAAGGCAAAACCATAAGGGGAGGGAAACATAAGGGTCAGACTGAGTCCCCAAAGGCCAGGCGGAACAGCTCTGTCTTGTAGGCCCTGCGGAAAGATGTCAAGTCCCGCAGGGCCCTAGTCTCTTGTGACAGAGCGTTCCACCAAGTTGGGTCCAGTACTGAAAAGGCCCTGGCCCTAGTAGAGACCAATCTAACCACTTTGTGACTTGGGACCTCCAGAATGTTGTAATTTGTGGACCTTAAGGTCCTCCGCAGGGCATACCAGGAGAGGCAGTCCCATAGGTACGTGGGTCCTAGGCCGCATAGAGCTTTAAAGGTCAAAACAAGCACTTTAAACCTGACCCTGTACTCCACCGGGAGCCAGTGCAGTTGGTAAAGCATTGGATGAATGTGATCCTGCTGCAAGGACCCCGTAAGGAGCCTCGCTGTGGCATTCTGCACCCGCTGGAGTTTCTGGGTCAGCTTCAAGGGCAGCCCCGTGTAGAATGAGTTACAATAATCAAGCCTGGAGGTGACCGTCGCCTTGGATTACTGTGGCCAGATCAGGGCGAGAAAGGTAAGGGACCAACTGCTTAATACAGCAGAGATGGAAAAATGCCACCTTTGCTGTAGCTGCAACCTGTGCCTCCATGGAAAGGGAGGCGTCAAAGGTTACACCCAAGCTCTTGACATAAGATGCTGGCACTAATTGAGCCCCACAAGAGATGGGAGTTGGCCCCCCAACCCCATGTCGTCCCGACCCAGCCAGAGGACCTCTGTCTTCGAAGGATTTAATTTCAACCAGCTCCCACACAGCCATCCAGCCACAGCTTCCAAGCATCTGGTCAGTGAGTCCGGGGCCGAGTCAGGGCGGCCGTCCATCAACAGATAAAGCTGGGTGTCATCAGCATATTGATGACAACCCAGCCCAAAGCTCCGGACAATCTGGGCAAGGGGGCGAATAAAGATATTAAAAAGCCTCGGGGAAAGGATTGTGCCCTGCAGGACTCCACACACCAAGGGGTGCCGCGGCAACAACTCCCTCCCTAGCGCCACCCTCTGTCCCCGACCTGAGATAAAGGAACGCAGCCATTGTCGGACTGTGCCCTGAATCCCCACGTCGGGGATTGTTATTAGGAATCTATGCACCTAATGATGGCAAAATGGAATTTTTAAAGAATTTGGAAACAAGCCTCGTGGATTATATGGATTACAAATTAATATTGATAGGGGACTTGAATGGAGTTGCATCTACCTTGATGGACAGGACTCATAGATCAAAGATATCAAACTCTGGCAGATTACCTAAAACTTTTTTTGATTTAACAGATAAATTAGACTTGTCAGATATGCGGAGAATTAGAAATCCAATGGAAAAATATTTCACTTTTTTCCAGCTGCAAACCAATTATTTTTGAGAATAGACTATTTATGGATATCCAGAGACTTAGTTCCTAAAGAAACTAAAATAGAAATTTGCCCTAAAACTTGCTCTGACCACAATGCAGTTTCTATGGACTTGAAAATGTTTGTACAGGGTTCCTTCAGATGGAGAATGAAGTTTCGGAAGATTTTAAAAGAAAAAAGGGTCCAAAAGAACTTTAATTTTAATTGGAGGACATAAAAAGGGAAAGAATCAATTTGGCAGCTACGCGGGGAGGCTCAAATAGGAAGTCCGCCTTCCGCTTTTGTACATAGATCGAAACAAAGACCCTACAAGCTAAAATCTTGAAAGTTTTTTGATAAAGGTTTAAATATTCATCGTTTAAAACACAACCCCCCCTTTGGAAGAAGTAGGGGGAAACTTTGAATTCAGCAAGTTTTAAGAAATTAAAAAAACCGCAGCTCTGAGCCTGGGAACGCCTTTGACGTTCGGAGAATTACATTAAAAGATTTTTGAGATAATGGATTTGACAGTTAGTTAAAATACAAAGTTTCTTCTGTCCTCTTCTGCTTTTAAGATGGAGGAAAGTAATTTAAATGGATGCAAATAGAGACTGTGTCCCTCTAGTGGGAGATTTTTGATACTATTGCAGGAGTGAGTGCCAGCTGGAAAGATAAGACCCTGAGAAACTAGAGACTGACCTTGAAACATTCAAAATGTTGCTTACTGAAGAAATTGTGAACTCACTGTTTAAGATAAACTACTTGCTGGAAGAACTTCATAAGAAGGTGAATGACAGGTTTCCAAAAAAAAATTGACAAACAGGAACAGGAAATTCCTAACTACAGACAAGAAATGAGCACCAATGCTAGTTTGGTACAAGAATCTACTTTGGCATCAGCTGTTGTTTTAGAATCCAAAACAACACAAGTGAGATCCTTAGTCCCACAGAGGCAAACTGAGGACTACAAATGGAGGATGCTTATGACTGAATTTGGTAAAAGTCGGATTCTGAAAACCGGATCCTGGCCTGGAGTGAAGATGGAAAGTTGGAAAGACTTTATTACACAGGGACCTACAGACTGTTGGTATTCGGAGGGAGCTGAAGGTTTGGGGGCTTTTGGACTTGGAGACATTTCGAAATATGACTCTAGCTTCAGCCATGGAAATCTGGCTGGATTGCTCAGAAGATACGACCATAATATTAGGATGGAATTTCCTTGGGATCTGTTACTTGGCATTAAGGAACATGAAGAAAACCTGCAGAAGGGGCCTGGAGGGGACTTAAGAGCCTCGGACATCAGATTTCCAGATTGAAGGACTATAGGGAATTGACGGAAAGGGCTGGCAGTTTTCCGAAACCAGGGGGGGGGGGAGCTGAGGGAAGAAGATTGGAAATTTAAAGTTCTTACTCAAGTATATATTAAGTTTAAGTTTTATATGAAACTAACAAAAAAATTCTTTTGAGGGATAGAAAAACGGAGGATTGACACTTCATGGATTTAGCAGAAATGTTATCAGAAGTTAAGTACTTATAAGTTTTAGCTTTAAGGTTAAAATAAGGTTATGAAAATTATGTTATGTATAATTGAGATTTAAGAGAAAGATGGAAAGGATTTGTTGAATGTATCTAATAGAAGCGGAATACAAGCAGGGAGGTGTGAGGAAGTCGAGGAAACAAGTGAAAGAAAGAAAGGTTGTGTTTTGAAATCTTATTTCTTTTTCTTTTTTAATTTTTTTGTATTGTGTTTTTGGTTTGTCTTATTTTTGTTGTGTTTTTCTTTTTGTGTTAGGAAAAGCAATAAAGATCATTAAAAAAAAAAAAAAGAGGAGGAAGGAAGCCACACCTCTAGCGGGGAAGAGCTGCGGGGCTCGAAGGATGCAAGGCAGTGCCAGGACACCTTGCCTGAGCAAAGCGGGGAGGAGGGAGGTCCCCTTTTACCCAAGCCTTCCTTTTGCGCAGAGAGGGGAGGCGTCGGCTGGGGGTCAAGAAACTACTCTGCTGGGGGAAGTTGAAGGACCGCCCACTCTCAGATTCTGCTAGTGATTGAGCAAGACATGGAATAGAGGCGGGATGAAATAGTTAAATCAGCTATGATTAAATGGGCACAAGACATTGGTCATGACATTATGTTTGCTGACTGGGAACAGTTATGGACCACTGGTATTAAATTTACGGCATGTAATGCCCTAAGAGAGAATATTATGAAAATGATCTATCGGTGGTACATGACCCCAGTTAAGCTTGCAAAAATATATCATACGCCCAATAACAAATGTTGGAAATGTAATGAAGCTGAAGGTACTTTTTATCATCTTTGGTGGACATGCCCAAAGATTAAGGCTTTCTGGGAAATGATCTATAATGAAATTAAGAAGGTTCTTAAGTGCACCTTTCACAAGAAACCAGAGGCCTTTCTCTTGGGTATGCTCGGCCAAATGGTACCAAGGAAAGATAAGACCTTTTTTATGTATGCTACAACAGCAGCAAGAGTTCTTATAGCAAAGTATTGGAAGACACAAGAACTACCCACACTGGAAGAATGGCAGATGAAGGTGATTGACTATATGGGACTAGCCGAGATGACTGGCAGAATCCGTGACCAAGGAAGAGAAACGGTGGATGAAGACTGGAAGAAATTTAAAACTTATCTTAAAAATTATTATAAGATTAATGAATGTTAAAAAATGTCAAGGGTAATGTAAAAATCTGGATTACAGCTGTAAATGATTGGGTAAAATAAGAAGAAATAGAAAAAAAGTTTAAAAATTGGCAGAAGTAAGGGTTTGCTGGAAAAATTACTAACTAGAGATGCAGAAAAGGGAGGCATGGGGAAGTCGGTGAAAGAGGGTAAATGAAAAGAGGGTTATGAACCTATACGTGTTTTATATGTTGTGTTTGTTTTTGTATTGCGTTGTGTATGTTTAAAAAATTTATGTTGGAAAACCAATAAAAAATTTATATATATAAAAAAGACATGGAATAGAGGCGTTCTGCATTGTAAATGTTTTTGCACGAATAATAAAGCCTTTGAAAAGACCAGTGAGGGATCTGGCCTGATCGCTCTCGAGCAACCACACCGATAGGCATAACAAGTATGTAATTTGATTTTGCGAGGGGGCAAAGCACCCGAAACCTGGAAAGAAGCTTATATTACTCTGATTCCCAAACAGGGCCAAGATAGATCCAATGTTAAAAATTACAGACCAATTGTCAAAGGCTTAGTGCTGTCCAGCTGGCCATAGATAAGACTCCGGGCTCCCAGCCAGTTCCAAAACAATTGATTTATTTGACAAAGTTTAAACGCACATGTCAGAGCTGCCTCCAGGTCCCAGCTCACAGAGGACCAACGCTAGCCGGTAGTAATGTACAAAAGTCTTTATTGAAGTACAGTTTCCATTTTCAAGCCGCAGCGCGCAGCTCTAAGTCTAGAAGCTAGACCGGCGCAGCTCCATCTGAGTCTCCGCCCCCTGTACACCAGTTTAAGACCCTAACCTTACTCCACCTCTTCCGTCTCTCCTTTCTCCTCTGGGTCCTTCTACCCCCCGGGGTCCCTTCCTTCCTGGACTCTTCTGACGCTGAGGCTGACCCCCCTGACTCTTCTCCCTCCTTTCGGCGGGCTTTAGGACCTGGCTCCCTATCCGGGCTGCCGACTGCGCCGCCCTCTTGTACATTTGAACTTGGCGCGCGCGCCCAGTCTCCGACCTTCCTTTTGATCGTTTCCTCGCTCCCCGATGGAGGCGTGGCCAATCCTGACTCATGTCCTCCCGCTGGCGGTGAGCCGCCTGATCCCGATACCTGGGACTCCTCCCCCCTACTGCGCTCTGGTGGAGAAGCTGGTCCTGATTTCCAACTGCTGCTCTCTGAGTCCCCTCTGGCCCCTTCTTCCTGGGGTGTCCCCCTAGGCACCCCCTTTGCTCTGACCATGGGAGCCCCTTTCTGTGAATCCTCCGATTCGCTGGAAAGACTCAGAGACCTCGGACCACTGTCATCGCTGACATTTCCTTCGGATTCCTCCCCCTCGCTCTCTATTTCCTCCCTTTCCTGTGCCTCTGCTCCTGAGCCCCTGACAGCACATTTCCAGCGTTTCCCTTAACCTCCTTCCCCGTGTGCGCAGTTGCTCCCTCTAAAGTTACTTCCTCCTTTTCCGCACCCAGCATGCAAGTCTGCGAAAACTCCTCCCCTTACTTCCTCTGTGTACAGCATGACTTGTCCCGGGCTCATCCTCCTCCCCTTCTTCGTCAGACAGACTGTCAGACGACATGCTGCTGATAATCTCTTTCGGCTCCCTATAACTGCTGATTTCTGTCCTTTCATCTTTCCCCGTCTGCTTCTCCCTGACACCAATTTTCTTACTCAATGTGGATTACAAAATTTTTGCAAATATATTGGCTAACAGGCTACAGAAGGTTCTATCTAAGTATATCCACAAGGACCAGGCAGGATTTCTGCCTGGAAGACATATGAAAGATAATATTAGAAATGTGGTGGATATTTTGGAAAAGTTGGAAGTAAGAAAGAGCTGTAAAGCTATGTTAATGTTCATTGATGCGGAGAAGGCCTTTGACAATGTATCTTGGAGTTTTATGTAACATAATTTCGAGAGTATAGGGGTTGGCCAAGATTTTTTAAATGGTATTAAAGCGATCTATCAGGAACAAAAAGCTAAAATTATTGTAAATAATGTGGTTTCGGAGGAAATTATAATAGAAAAGGGAACCAGGCAAGGGTGCCCACTTTCCCCTCTGCTGTTTATTTCAGTCCTAGAGGTCTTGCTAAGTATGATTAGAAAGGATGAACAAGTTAAAGGTATTACAGTAGGATCTAAACAATATAAATTAAAAGCCTTTACGGATGACTTAGTATTGACACTACAAGACCCAGACTCCAGTGCAGTTAAAACACTGGAACTGATACAAGAGTTTGGCCAGGTAGCAGGATTTAGACTAAATAAGAGCAAAACCAAAGTATTAGAGAAAAATCTGGAAAATGATGAAAGAAAATTATTACAAGAAAAGATGGGCCTAGATTTTGTGCAAAATTAAATACTTGGGGGTGAACCTGTCTTTGAAAAATCTGAACTTGTATAAAGATAATTATGAGAAATTATGGAATGAAATTAAGAGAGATTTAGAGATATGGTCAAGTTTAAAATTGTCATTAATGGGCCGGATTTCAGTGGTAAAAATGAATGTGCTGCCGGAGATGCTTTTTTTTGTTTCAAGCCCTCCCAATCATAGATAATGCAAAATGTTTTAAAGATTGGCAAAAAGCTCTATCTAGATTTATCTGGCGGGGGGAAACCCCAGAATTAAATACAAACTGCTTACAGATACTAAAGAAAGAGGGGGATTCTCCCTGCCAGATTTAAAAAGTTATTTTGAAGCAGCAGCGCTCTGCTGGATTAAAGAGTAGATGCAATTAGAAGATACAGACGTACTAGATTTGGAGGGATTCGACAATGTGTTTAGTTGGTGTCAGGGAACTGCCATCAGAGACTAGAGGAGAGGGAGGTCGCCCCAATGATGCAGGGGAAGGAACTAGCAAGGAGAGAGAGAGAGCTTCCGCTGGGGAAGGAAATCAAGGGGACACCAGGAAGAAAGGGGAGGCTGAGAGTACTTCGGAGGGAAGGCTCCGAGACTCTTCCAGTGAGATCAGCGGGGAGAGCACAGGACCTCCGATTGGCACGCCCACTCTGCGCAGAAAGCTTCCGCGCAGAGAATCTAGGCGGAGACTTGGTGTCAAAGAATTCTTATGTTGGAAGAAGTTTAGGAAACGCCCACTGACGGATTCTGCCAGCGACTGAGGCAGTCGAGCATAAGGGCTGTCCAGCCAGGGAAAGGTTTAGCCACCCAAGCAGCTTGGAGCAGTTTGTGGCTTACACACAAGCAACCACAATTCCCATTACAGCAATCCGTCAGTCCCTTAAGTTGCTTGTGCGCAGGAGAGAAGGTGCACCATCATGAGTCAAACCGGAGGAGCAGGCGCTGCGGAGGGGTCCAGGGCAGGACCAACTCTGGAGGAGAGAAACAGAGATTTGGAACAGCAGCTGGCTATACTGGCGGCGCGGCTGGATGAAAGGCGGACTCAGGATGCCCAGGGGAAGCCCACTCCTATCACGAGGAAGGTACCGGGACTAGTGCAGAGGTTTGGGGGCAACCCCAGAGATTATAATGCATTTAAGACCGAGGTGCAGTATGCACTGGACCTGCAGTATGATGACTTTGTGGACGATGGGGCGCGGGTGGCTTTTGTGATAGGGCACCTGCAGGACGGGGCCAGGGAATGGGTCCGACCCTTAATGGCGTCCGAGAATGCCGCTTTAAAGGATCTGAGGAAATTTTTTAGCGCCATGGACCATATGTTTTCGAGTGAAGTGGAGCTGAGCATGACGCGCAAGGAACTGATGGTTGCAAACAAGGGAACCAATCAGTGAGGGAGTACTGGGCGCGTTTTGCCATGCTGATCCACAAACTGGGTTGGGAACTGAGTTCAGAACCAGTCCAGATGTTATTTGAGGAAGGGTTATCCCCTTGGGTAAGAGACGAACTTTCCCGCTCGCCCCGCCCGCAGTCGATGGACCAGCTGACCAAAATGGCGCTTGCTGTGGGAGTCTGGCAAGAGACGCGGGCGATGGAAAGGCGGGAAGGGAGAGCAGAGCGTTGGCATGACAACTGCATTCTTGAGATGCCAGAGCAACCTCAGCAGCCAGCGGAGCCAATGGAGATTGGAGGTGCGCACGCGCGGGGTTTCAAACTCAGGCGAGGTACGCAAGAAGGAGGGGGAAACCGCCAAGAAATGCTTCCTCTGCCAACAGCCGGGACATTTTGGCAGGGTCTGCCCTCAGAGGAAGGCGTGGCAGGGAATGGTGGGGGCAGTTGGTGGGGAGCAGGAGGAGGATAAGGAACAGGGAAACGCCAATGCTTGGCTGCCGAAGAGCAGGCACAGCAGCCAGGCAAGGACCCAGTAAAAGTGCCCAAACCAGACCCTCCCCAGGCAGCCATCGCCATAGAGGTGGTATTAGAACTCCCCAATGGGCACCCTATCAAGGTGAAGGCATTGTTGGATTCAGGGAGCTCTTGCAACTTTTTTAGCAGGGACTTTGCCCTAGAACACCAGCTCCACGTAGTGCCACTAGAGCACCCCTTGCAAGTAACGACCATCGATGGGAGGGAACTCCTAGGGGGGGGAAGTGACCCACCAAACCCCTCCCATGAAAATGAAAGTTTCCAGACACACTGAGACAATTGCCTTTCACGTAGCCACACTAGCAGGACCACCAATCATACTGGGAATGAGTTGGCTGGCACTGCACGATCCAGTAGTGGGATGGCACCAGCGGACAGTCACCTTTGGGTCAGCTCACTGCGTAGAGCACTGCCATGGGGGGGAAACCCCGAGGATGGCAGTAGCCAGAGTGGCAGGGATAGCGGTAGGAGAAAAGGGGAGAGTACCTCCTCAGTATGCAGACCTGGAAGAAGTCTTCAGTGAGAAGGAGGCGGATAGACTACCCCCTCACAGGCCCTTTGACTGTCAGATCAACCTACTCCCAGGGGCTCAGCTGCCAGTGGGTAAGCTGTACGCCATGTCGGACAGGGAGATGCAGGAGTTGCGGAAGTTTATTGGCAAGAACCTGAAGGGGTTTCATACGAGAATCAAGGGCGGTGGGGGGCAGTCCGGTGTTCTTTGTGGACAAGAGAGACTCCAAAGTGCCCAGATTGGTCGTAGACTACCGGACTTTGAACCTGGTGTCAGAACCAGTGACCTTCCCTATGCCCAGAATTGACGACATTTTGGCCAGGGTAAGGGAAGGGAAAGTCTTTACCAAGTTGGACCTTCGAGGGGCGTACAATTTGATAAGGATGAGGGAGGGGGATGAATGGAAAACCACCATGTTCACCCCTCTGGGGGCATTTGAGTACTTAGTTATGCCTTTCGGATTACAATCAGGCTCAAGCTGCTTTCAAGCATTCATGCACCACGTGCTGGGGTCCCTGCTGTACAAGAATTGCGTGGCTTTCTTAGACGACGTGTTAATCTACTCGGAGAACGAAGAGCAGCATGTAAAGGACGTCAGGGAAGTGCTGAAAAGGCTGCAGGAGCACCAGCTTGTCAGCATCGCCCTTGAGCCAGTGCACCAACTGGACTCATGCACCTCAACCCCGACTGGGCTAGGCGAGCTGGGTAGCACTGCCAGAGACCTCCTTTCTCACAGGAACAGGTCACAGTGCTGTGGACTCACAGCTTAGAGCTGAGAGCACCGGATTCACTGTCTCAATAATACAGTCGTTGCGCAGCAGAGTTTTGCAGAGTCTTGCAGAGTATAAACCACTCGGAGAGCAGCTCTGTAGAATATCTTCCTTTTATTCTGTAACTACAACTATGATACAAAACTATATACAGAGCTGAATATTCTAAGCATAAATCAATGCTACACTGAGAGTCTGCAGCTGCACTTAGCAGCAACCTTATCT
>JAXCMG010009668.1:33043-63847 GCA_034642415.1 Podarcis siculus | reverse complement strand
CAAGGTGCCCCATGATATTCTTGTAAAGAAGCTGGTAAAATGCGGTCTTGACTATGCTACCACTCAGTGGATTTGTAACTGGCTGACTGACCGAACCCAAAGGGTGCTCATCAATGGTTCCTCTTCATCCTGGAGAAGAGTGACTAGTGGGGTGCCACAGGGTTCTGTCTTGGGCCCGGTCTTATTCAACATCTTTATCAACGACTTGGATGATGGACTCAAGGGCATCCTGATCAAATTTGCAGATGACACCAAACTGGGAGGGGTGGCTAACACCCCAGAGGACAGGATCACACTTCAAAACGACCTTGACAGATTGGAGAACTGGGCCAAAACAAACAAGATGAATTTTAACAGGGAGAAATGTAAAGTATTGCACTTGGGCAAAAAAAATGAGAGGCACAAATACAAGATGGGTGACACCTGGCTTGAGAGCAGTACATGTGAAAAGGATCTAGGAGCCTTGGTTGACCACAAACTTGACATGAGCCAACAGTGTGACGCGGCAGCTAAAAAAGCCAATGCAATTCTGGGCTGCATCAAAAGGAGTATAGCATCTAGATCAAGGGAAGTAATAGTGCCACTGTATTCTGCTCTGGTCAGACCTCACCTGGAGTACTGTGTCCAGTTCTGGGCGCCACAGTTCAAGAAGGACACTGACAAACTGGAACGTGTCCAGAGGAGGGCAACCAAAATGGTCAAAGGCCTGGAAACGATGCCTTATGAGGAACGGCTAAGGGAGCTGGGCATGTTTAGCCTGGAGAAGAGGAGGTTAAGGGGTGATATGATAGCCATGTTCAAATATATAAAAGGATGTCACATAGAGGAGGGAGAAAGCTTGTTTTCTGCTGCTGCAGAGAAGCGGACACGGAGCAATGGATCCAAACTGCAGGAAAGAAGATTCCACCTAAACATTAGGAAGAACTTCCTGACAGTAAGAGCTGTTCGACAGTGGAATTTGCTGCCAAGGAGTGTGGTGGAGTCTCCTTCTTTGGAGGTCTTTAAGCAGAGGCTTGACAACCATATGTCAGGAGTGCTCTGATGGTGTTTCCTGCTTGGCAGGGGGTTGGACCCGATGGCCCTTGTGGTCTCTTCCAACTCTATGATTCTATGATTCTATGACTTTCTTATTAAGTTGTTCCAATGATGCATTTATCTTACTTAAAGCAATCACTAAGGCTTCATCTGATGACATCCCTCTTGGCTTAGATTGTATTGAAACAGCCGCAGATGAGGCAGAAGGGCCAGATGTTGAGGCCCTTCGCTGCCAAGACTTCCCAGACCTTGTTGTTTTGTCTTGGAGTGGCAAGTCTATTTTTTCTTTCCCATCTGCCATAACACTTAAAAGTCCCAAGGTCAATCCCACAGTCACACACTTTTATCTTGCAAATGGAAAATTCCCTGATCCAACTCTTATAACAATTTCAGAAGCTTCCTCTAGGGGGAACTGTTTACTTTCTGTACTTGTATTAGTCAAAAAAAAAAAAAAAAGCCACACGCTTTTTTAAACACAACTCAAGAGGGAAAGTTAATTTCAATTTTTCCAGTTACTTTTCAGTTACTTTTCAGTTACTTTCCCTCCTCCTTTTGAAGGTCAGAAGAGGGCAGCTAAAACAATGTATCTCTCTAGTAAAAGGTAAAGGTAAAGGTACCCCTGCCCGTACGGGCCAGTCTTGACAGACTCTGGGGTTGGTGCGCCCATCTCACTCTATAGGCCGGGGGCCAGCGCTGTCTGGAGACACTTCCGGGTCACGTGGCCAGCGTGACATCGCTGCTCTGGCGAGCCAGAGCCGCACACGGAAACGCCGTTTACCTTCCCGCTAGTAAGCGGTCCCTATTTATCTACTTGCACCCGGGGGTGCTTTTGAACTGCTAGGTTGGCAGGCGCCGGGACCGAGCAACGGGAGCGCACCCCGCCGCAGGGATTCGAACCGCCGACCTTTCGATCGGCAAGCCCTAGGCACTGAGGCTTTTACCCACAGCGCCACCCGCGTCCCATGTATCTCTCTATTCACAGTCAAAGCACACTCCAAGGCACCACAGTCTTATTATCTTGTTTACGACCCGTTCCCAGGTTCTGAGCGGTGGAATCTTAACTTCCTCTCCTGTCTCTTGCAGGTATATGTAATTCAAAACTCCCCCCCTCTTCTCCTGCTTCCTGGGGTGGGGGGGTTCACTATTTTTTAGGGGGTTGGAAGAGAAAAGTCCTTTGATTGGCTTTTCGATACTTTAGCCTGCAGCCTCTTTGCTTTGATCTCTTTACAAAAGCGGAAGGCGGACTTCCTGTTTGAGCCTCCCCGCTCGTTGCCAAATTAAGTCTTTTTTTTTCCTTTACCAAATTTTCCAATTTATTCTACTCACGGGTAGTTGCTTTAAAGTCCAATTGTCCACAGGAAAAAGTCAGCGCTCTCTGGCAATGGCTGTGCGGCTTCACTCCGTGGAAGAAGCAGTCGATTCACAGCACCGTGCCACTCACTCCTGCTTCGCTCCGGAGCCCCAAAAACGGGTTTCCTCACAAGTGGGGGGGCGCAAAAGGTGCCCGCCGAATCCCACGTTCACAGGCTTCACCCGCCTGTGATTTTTAGAGGGTCTCCGCCTTCGCCGTGGCGGCCAGACCCGGTTTCCATGAAGCAAATTCCTCCCTGTCAGAGGAATTCTGCCATTAGCCGATGGCGCTAACCCGGAAATCCCCTGTTGATTGGCTGTTTTTATTGGAACATCAATAAAAATGATTTTAAAAAAAACCCAAAACCTTCCGCATCAAGTGATACAAGGTTTTATGCTGTCCAAAGTGGCCCGCCAGCGAGCTGTCGTGGCACTGACGTAGAACTTGGCCATCTTTCTCTGAAAAAAGCTCCATCCTGGTGCTTCCTTCCCTCGGCGCAGCCAACTTGTCTTTGGCAAAGGCATTGGCCGCCATCTGTTGCCGGAAATCACAGGAACCCCTCTCCCCAAACTCCCCAGCTCTGTTGCTTCCTTGCTAGTTCCCTCCATGGATTGCTCTTCCATGTCGTACCAGTCTGAACCAGGCTCAAAATCTTCTTCTTCCCCAGTGTCACTCCCTGTTCCCTCCTGGTTAAC
The DNA here is from genome assembly GCA_034642415.1 of Podarcis siculus. Classification (NCBI taxonomy): domain Eukaryota; kingdom Metazoa; phylum Chordata; class Lepidosauria; order Squamata; family Lacertidae; genus Podarcis; species Podarcis siculus. The sequence goes on along the minus strand of JAXCMG010009668.1, from coordinate 60,766 downwards.
TGGCTGCCACCACTACTCATCTAGCCAGTCCCTGACATTGGCTTAGTGTGGGCATAGACTCTGACAGGGTTACGTCTCCTGCTTTGCAAGACAGTTCTGTTCCAGCCCCTTTCCCTCTCCCCTTCAGAGCTTGAGAGTTAGCACAAAGGGCAAAGCAATTTAGAGCTGAGTCACAGAAGGCTGCCGGGAGGGAGGCTTAAATGAGGGAAGGAGAAGTCGGAAACTCAGTCCTGCAACTTACTAATGTGGAGTGTGCCTGGCTATCTCTGTGTGTGAAGCAATAAAATGTTCATCGCTGGTCAAGTCTTTGTCGGCTTCTGAATTTCAGAAACAGATAATGGCTGGCTGGCTGTTCTGACAGCCTGACAAAAGTTTTCTAATGAGAAAAAGCAACCTTTCATCAATGTCTTGTGCAACAAATGGTCTTGAAAAAGTGTTTGATGTAAAGTATAAATAATGGAAGAAAAAATGTTTTCAGACCCATTTGATGTGTAAGGTTTTTCTTCATAATTCTGTTTGATATGTATGTTTGATATGCATTTGGTTGTAATTCACCCTAAATAAAACCCAATAAAGCAGACATGTATGTACATTTTAAAAAAAAGTGATCCCATTGAGATCCCAAGATGAAATTTTCTTAGAAATATTAAAATGCCAATATTTCTTGAAAACTTGTAATCATATTAATTTTAATCACTTTTTAAAAATTAAAATTTTGTAACTTAACTTAAAAATTTAAAGTAAGCCTATCATGTGACATATAATAGTAAAGCTCATGAAGCTCAGAAGAGATCGGTATTTTTAGTTTTGAAATATCTCAATTCTGGGCTGAACATTTAAGGTTTTTGTGTAGTCCAGCTGTAGCGTTTTTAGACTTTACCGATTGGTTGGGTGAGCATTGTTCCCGGACAGGAGGAAGGAATTCAAATGACACCGAGGTTTGTTTCAGAGAAAGAGTTTATTCTGCTCTCTGGATAGCAGAAGGCACTGCGTGAATCGCTTCACAGCAAGCACACTTAAAGAGTGGTTTGTTGTTGTTGTTTAGTCGTTTAGTCGTGTCTGACTATTCGTGACCCCATGGACCAGAGCACGCCAGGCACTCCTGTCTTCCACTGCCTCCCGCAGTTTGGTCAGACTCATGTTTGTAGCTTCGAGAACACTGTCCAACCATCTCATCCTCTGTCGTCCTCTTCTCCTTGTGCACTCCATCTTTCCCAACGTCAGGGTCTTTTCCAGGGAGTCTTCTCTACTCATGAGGTGGCCAAAATATTGGAGCCTCAGCTTCAGGATCTGTCCTTCCAGTGAGCACTCAGGGCTGATTTCCTTAAGAATGGATACATTTGATCTTCTTGCAGTCCATGGGACTCTCAAGAGTCTCCTCCAGCACCAGAATTCAAAAGCATCAATTCTTCGGCGATCAGCCTTCTTTATGGTCCACCTCTCACTTCCATACACCACTACTGGGAAAACCATGGCTTTAACTATACGGACCTTTGTTGGCAAGGTGATGTCTCTGCTTTTTAAGATGCTGTCTAGGTTTGTCATCGCCTTTCTCTCAAGGAGCAGGCGTCTTTTAATTTCGTGACTGCTTTCCCCATCTGCAGTGATCATGGAGCCCAAGAAAGTAAAATCTCTCACTGCCTCCATTTCTTCCCCTTCTATTTGCCAGGAAGTGATGGGACCAGTGTCCATGATCTTCGGTTTTTTGATGTTGAGCTTCAGACCATATTTTGTGCTCTCCTCTTTCACCCTCAATAAAAGGTTCTTTAATTCCTCCTCACTTTCTGCCATCAAGGTTGTGTCATCTGCATATCTGAGGTTGTTGATATTTCTTCCCGCGATCTTAATTCCGGCTTGGGATTCATCCAGCCCAGCCTTTCGCATGATGAATTCAGCATATAAGTTAAATAAGCAGGGAGACAATATACAGCCTTGCCGTACTCCTTTCCTGTAGAGTGTGGTGGTTAAAGAGTTAACCTTTCTGTGTCTCATGTCTGAGGGAGGGGCTCCACGGAGCCAGGATATTGCGTCACAGCTATCTGTTGTTTGTGCTGTGAAAGTGCTTTTGTTTTCCAGTTAGAGATCGGCTCTCAACCGGAGAGGATGTCTGAATTTTCTGGTGGAAAGATTTACTGTTTGGCATTTAAATAAAGCTTCTAGTTTAGAGAGAAGCTGTCTGGACTGGATTTATTTTACTTTCTCACACGGACTGCTGTGCATCTGCTACTTTGCTCTTCTCTCGGAGCTTCGCTTCAAAGGATCCCAGAGGAACAAAGAATCGCAATAAATCAAGAGCTTATGGGTGGAACGACGCCAAAAGTGTGAGAAAGAACATCAAAGCCTGTGAGTCAGCTTGATTGATTGCCAGAGCTTCAAAGGCAGATCGGAGCTGGCTGACGAAGGGGAAGAACGGTGCCAAGACTTTCCGGAGCGCCCATTTTGGTGGAAGAGTGAGTATGTTTATACTACTCAAGCCAACAGAAGGGAGAAAAGGGAAAGCTATGGCCCAGCTCCAGGGACAGAACTTTGAGCTTAATATGCTGTCTCAGAAACTGAGTGGGCAAAACTGGTTGGAATGGTCTTTTGCCATGGAGTATTTGCTAGTGGGAGAGCAGCTTTGGCACTTGGTGCAACCCCCACAGCCTGTTGCTGTGCACGCACAGGGAAAGAAGGCAGCAGTTCAAGCTGAGCTAAAGCAATGTGTGCTGAGAATTCTGGCAGAGAGCGTCGAGGCTTGTATTTTGCCAGCCTTACTGGGTGCCGAGGAGCCAAGGGTTGCTTGGGAATCCCTCCGAAAAGCTTGTGGAGCTGGAGTGGGAAGCAAGGACCGAGAAATGGCTGCTGTGACACCAGAAGGGGCAGGGAGCCAAGATGGCGCTGGCCAGAGCCCTGTGAGCTTTGTGCTTCCAGAGGGGGCTGAAAGGACTGTTGCTGCTGCTGCTGCTGCTGCTGAGAGCTGTTTGGATGCTGCAACACGTCTGTGTGAGGAGCCAGGAGAGAGGCTAAGAGTCGAGAGCCCCGTACCCATCAGAGGGGGTGCATACAAAGGTCCTGGAAGCCCTGTGAGCAGTGGGGGGGCAGTGAGTAGTGAATGCTCTGAGAAGCCTCTTCCTCCAAAAGCTGTCAAGTGTTGTTTTCGTCATGAGTTGGAGTCTAGCCGTGGGAAGCTTTGTGCTACTGGAGGCTTCAAGGTTGGCCATCTGGAGAAGCCACTGATAAGAGAGTCGGAGCTGTGTGAGAACGCCGAGAGAAGTCCAGTTTCCAAGGCAACTGAGAGAGCTGCATCTACGGAAGCTGTGAAAGCCGTGGGCAAGTCTCCCAGCTGGGAGGAGACTGTTGCCGTGACAACCTCACAGGACATCTGCAGAGGCCCCAGTGAGAGGGGCAGTAAGGGGAGTGTTGCCATGGCAATTCTTCAGGAATGTCAACAACCAGAAACCCTCACTGTCGTCATAGACAGTGGAGCGACAAACACTCTTGTGCCATCTGCTGGCCTTTTGAGAAATTGCAGGACAGTAAAAACTGACAAATTTGTCACTCTTGCTGATGGTAGCTGAAAGAGACTCACAGAGTTCGGGACTTTTTATTGTTCCTTTCTTAAGCATGAGATTCAAGCCTATGCGGTGCCAGGCCTAGCTAATTGTTTATTAAGTGTATCTGATCTAATTGCTGACGGCTTTTGTGTGTCTTTTGCAGGTACCCAGTGTGTGTTTTCCAAGAATGGGAAGCAACTTTACACAGTGAAGTCCAAAGGCAATTTATTTGTTATAGAGATGCCTATTTCTACAGAGGATGACACAGAAGATGCAAGGGGGCAATGTGTGAATGTAGCACCCCATGATGGTTGTGCACACATCTGGCACAGGAGATTTGCTCATTTGAATTGGGGTTTTGTCAAAAGGGCACCTGAACTGACACAGGGTTGCGAATTCAAAGCTTGTGACAAATTCTTGGATTGTCATGCTTGTAAGCAGTCCAAGGTTGTGACATGCTCTTATCCTAAGTCAGAGAGAAAGACCACTCAGCCTTTTGAGTTAATTCATGCAGATTTGTGTGGTCCAATGTCAGTGGAGTCATTGGGTGGGTCAAAGTTCTCTCTTCTCTTGATTGATGATTTTTCTAGGTCGGCGTGGACGTTTGCTTTACATTCTAAAGGGGAGGCGGCTGGGTTGATCAGGGATTGGATCACTGCAGTTTAAGTGACCTTCTCCACCAAAGTTAAGAGCTTTCAAAGTGATAGGGGTTCAGAATTCACTGGTTCTGCTTTACAGGATTTCTTTAGGGAGAAGGGGATTAGCCACCGATTGACCGCCCCCTACAGCCCGCAGCAGAATGGGATCGCGGAACGGAAGAATCGCACCATTCAGGAATTGGTGTCAGCAATTCTTTGGGATACAGGGCTACCCCAAAAATATTGGTCTGAAGCTTGGAGATATGTGGTGTTTACGCAGAATAGAGTGTACAACTCTAGTGTAGGGAACACACCCTATTTCTTGTTGCATGTTAAGAAGCCCAAGGTACACTACCTTCGTGTGTTTGGTTGTGAGGCCTGGGTTCTTATCCCAAAGGCTCTACGCAAGAAAGGTGAGCCAAGATCCAAGAGAATGATCTTTGTAGGGTATGAGCCTGGCTCAAAGGCCTGGCGGTTCGCGTACCCAAGTGGGAACCAGTCAAGGTTGGTGATCAGCAATAGTGCTGAGTTCTGTGAACAAGCTGGTTGGTCACGTCTTCATGCTAATCCTGACGTGCTTTTGCAGCAGTTCTATGACTCAGACGGTGAGGAGGAAGAGGAACTTGTTGCTGAGGACCGGAGTCCAGAGCAACAGGGTTCACCACAGGGACAGAGTCCAAGACAGAGTCCAAGGCAGGGACAGCTCAGGATCCCTCAGAGGGGGGAACCTAGAACACCTCCTCCAGCAACTGTTAAGTCTGAGCCAAAGAGTGAGCCTTCCTCACCTGCTGGACCAGCTGTAAGGCCCAAAAGGTGCAGCAGGTCAGAGGGGGAAGACACTGAAGTTGAGAATGATTTAGCTGGACCCAGTGAGTCAGAAGGGACACCAGGGTTCACACTGAGGAGATCAGCGAGGTCAAGGAGGCCTTCAGATCGTTTTGAAGCTACAGGCGTCTGGGTAGGTGTAGCCAGGTGTGAACCTGAATCCTTTGAGGATATTCAGAATTTGCCTCAGGAAGAAGCCACTAAATGGCATGAGGCAATGCACAAAGATGAGATTCATGGAAGATCTAGGTGTGTTCTCGCTCACAGAGTTGCCACCGGGCAAACAGGCTGTGAGTTGCAGGTGGGTTTACCGTCTTAAACCCACTGACGCTGGAGAACCACAGTATAAAGCTAGATTAGTGGCTCGTGGATTCACTCAGAGGAAGGGAATTCACTTCACGGAGGTATATTCGCCCACCTCGAGATGTGAGACGCTGAGGATGCTTCTATCCGTCACGGCACAAAGAGGTTGGCGGGTAAACCATTTTGATGTGGATGTTGCCTACCTGAACTCAGATCTCCAGGAGGAGTTGTACATGCTTCCTCCTCCAGGGTTTGAGAACATGAGGCAAGGTATTGTGTGGAGATTGCACAAATCCATCTATGGGTTACGTCAATCTGCCAGAAACTGGAACATGTGCCTGAATGAAGCCTTGGAAGAGCTAGGTTTCAGGAGAAGTGTTGCGGATAGTTGTCTTTATCTGAAAGGATCAGGTGCAACACAGGAAATGGTTCAAGCTTACGTTGATGATTTGCTGTATTTCTCAGAGACAGGTAAACAGGCAGAGAGATTTGCTAGAGAGCTAGGTAAACGGTTCAAGCTCAAGCAGCTTGGTGCTGTTAAGACATATCTAGGAGTAGGTATTGTCAGAGCACAAGATGGAAGTTTCCTGCTCAGTCAGAAAGGCAAAATTGAGCAACTGCTTCAGAAGTTCAAGATGAATGATTGTGCAGGAGTGAGAACTCCTATGGAGACTAGTTTTGTAAAGGACAGTCAGCAAGTAGAACGCACTGTGTTCAAAAATGTTGAAGTCTTTCAGTCAGCTCTAGGAAGTTTGTTGTATTTGTCCCAGTGGAGCAGACCAGATATAGCGTTTGCTGTCAATCTGCTCAGCAGAGAGGCTTCAAATCCTAGTATGCAAGCCTGGAATGGCATCAAGAGAGTTCTGAGGTATCTGCAGGAAACCAAAGACTTTTGTCTTAAGTTGCCAGCTCAAGGAGAAGTCAAACTGACTTGTTTTGTGGACTCGGACTGGGCTAATCTTCAGGATCGCAAGTCCGTGTCTGCTCTAGTGGTGAAGTTTGGGAACTCAGTAGTTGGGTGGAGGTCCAAGAAGCAGAGCCTCATTGCGCTCTCATCCACTGAACCTGAGTTCAGTGCTCTTTCTGAAGTGTGCAGAGAGTTAGAGTTCTATGTTTGTTTGGTCCAGGAACTCTGTGGAGTAAATTGCTTGCCTGTAATTGTCCACGAAGACAATCAACCGTGCCTTCGGTTGGCTGAGACGGGTGAATTCAAAGCCAGGACCAAACACCTAGACATTCGCTTTCAGAGTGTGTGTCAGAGTGTTCAGGAGTGATTAGTTGCGTTGAAGTACTGTCCCTCCGCCAAGAACCTCGCTGATGGGTTCACGAAACCACTCTCCTTCCAAAGACATGGAGAGTTTTGCGAGGGTCTGGGTTTGGGATGACCATTAGTCTGGTTTTCCCCTTGAGCGCGAGGCAAGAGGGGGTGTAGAGTGTGGTGGTTAAAGAGTTAACCTTTCTGTGTCTCACGTTTGAGGGAGGGGCTCCACGGAGCCAGGATATTGCGTCACAGCTATCTGTTGTTTGTGCTGTGAAAGTGCTTTTGTTTTCCAGTTAGAGATCGGCTCTCAACTGGAGAGGATGTCTGAATTTTCTGGTGGAAAGATTTACTGTTTGGCATGTAAATAAAGCTTCTAGTTTAGAGAGAAGCTGTCTGGACTGGATTTATTTTACTTTCTCACACGGACTGCTGTGCATCTGCTACTTTGCTCTTCTCTCGGAGCTTCACTTCAAAGGATCCCAGAGGAACAAAGGATCACAGAGGAAGCGTAAGCTGGGCAGAGAGGCAATAAATCAAGATTTCCCAATTTTGAACCAATCCGTTGTTCCATATCCAGTTCTAACTGTAGCTTCTTGTCCCACATAGAGATTTCTCAGGAGACAGATGAGGTGATCAGGCACTCCCATTTCTTTAAGAACTTGCCATAGTTTGCTGTGGTCAACACAGTCAAAGGCTTTTGCATAGTCAATGAAGCAGAAGTAGATGTCTTTCTGGAACTCTATAGCTTTCTCCATAATCCAGCGCATGTTTGCAATTTGGTCTCTGGTTCCTCTGCCCCTTCGAAATCCAGCTTGCACTTCTGGGAGTTCTCGGTCCACATACTGCTTAAGCCTGCCTTGTAGAATTTTAAGCATAACCTTGCTAGCATGTGAAATGAGTGCAATTGTGTGGTAGTTGGAGCATTCTTTGGCACTGCCCTTCTTTGGGTTTGGTATGTAGACTGATCTTCTCCAATCCTCTGGCCACTGCTGAGTTTTCCAACCTTGCTGGCATATTGAGTCTAGCACCTTGACAGCATCATCTTTTAAAATTTTAAATAGTTCAGCTGGAATATCATCACTTCCACTGGCTTTGTTATTAGCAGTGCTTTCTAAGGCCCATTTGACTTCACTCTCCAGGATGTCTGGCTCAAGGTCAGCAACCACACTACCTGGGGTGTACGAGACATCCATTTCTTTCTGGTATAGTTCCTCTGTGTATTCTTGCCACCTCTTCTTGATGTCTTCTGCTTCTGTTAGGTCCTTACCACTTTTGTCCTTTATTATGGTAATCTTTGTATGAAATGTTCCTTTCATATCTCCAATTTTCTTCAACAGATCTCTGGTTTTTCCCATTCTATTGTTTTCCTCTATTTCTTTGCATTGCTCATTTAAGAAGGCCTTCTTGTCTCTCCTTGCTATTTTTTTGGAAATCTGCATTCAATTTCCTGTATCTTTCACTATCTCCCTCGCATTTTGCTTGCCTTCTCTCCCCCGCTATTTGTAAGGCCTCGTTGGACAGCCACTTTGCTTTCTTGCATTTCCTTTTCATTGGGATGGTTTTTGTTGCTGCCTTCTGTATTATGTTGCGAGCCTCCATCCATAGTTCTTCAGGCACTCTGTCCACCAAATCTAAACCCTTAAACCTGTTCCTCACTTCCACTGTGTATTCATAAGGGATTTGACTTAGATTGTATCTTACCAGCCCAATGGTTTTTCCTACTTTCTTCAGTTTAAGCTTGAATTTTGCTATAAGAAGCTGATGATCTGAGCCACAGTCAGCTCCAGGTCTTGTTTTTGCTGACCGTATAGAGCTTCTCCATCTTTGGCTGCAGAGAATAGAATCAATCTGATTTCGATGCTGCCCATCTGGTGATGTCCATGTGTAGAGTCGTCTCTTGTGTTGTTGGAAAAGGGTGTTTGTGATGACCAGCTTGTTCTCTTGGCAGAACTCTATTAGCCTTTGCCCTGCTTCGTTTTGATCTCCAAGGCCAAACTTGCCAGTTGTTCCTTTTATCTCTTGACTCCCTACTTTAGCATTCCAATCCCCTATAATGAGAAGAACATCCTTCTTTGGTGTCACTTCTATAAGGTGTTGTAAGTCTTCATAGAATTGGTCAATTTCAGTTTCTTCAGCACCAGTGGTTGGTGCATAAACTTGGATTACTGTGATGTTAAAAGGTTTGCCTTGGATTCGTATCAAGATCATTCTATCATTTTTGAGATTGCATCCCAGTACAGCTTTCGCCACTCTTTTGTTGACTATGAGGGCCACTCCATTTCTTTTACGGGATTCTTGCCCACAGTAGTAGATATGATGGTCATCCGAACTGAATTCGCCCATTGCCGTCCATTTTAGTTCACTGATGCCCAGGATGTCAATATTTATTCTTGCCGTCTCATTTTTGACCACATCCAACTTACCAAGGTTCATGGTTCTTACATTCCAGGTTCCTATGCAATATTTTTCTTTACAGCATTGGACTTTCCTTTCGCTTCCAGGCATATCCGCAACTGAGCGTCCTTTCGGCTTTGGCCCAGCCGCTTCATCAGCTCTGAATCTACTTGTACTTGTCCTCCGCTCTTCCTCAGTAGCATGTTGGACGCCTTCTTCCAGCGTCATAACTTTTATATGCCTGTTGCCTTTGTCCATGGAGTTTTCTTGGCAGGGATACTGGAGTGGCTTGCCGGTTCCTGCTCCAGGTGGATCACGTTTGGTCAAAACTCTCCACTATGACCTGTCCATCTTGGGTGGCCCTGCACGGCATAGCTCATAGCTTCTCTGAGTTATTCAAGCCCCTTCGCCACGGCAAGGCAGTGATCCATGAAGGGGAAAGAGTGGTTACACACAGCTTATATACCCTTTCTGGTCCCCTTGCTCCCTCCCCAGGAATCCAGCCACGTCAGCTTATACACGTAAGTTGACATCCATTACCATAAACAGATGTTCCTGTTCCTGTACTCTTGACCATAAAAGGATGCTCCTGTTCCTGTATTCCTTATCTTGGGGTAAGAAGGTCACCAAATCTAAGAGCACTCCTGGCGCCATCCTCGAGCACGGGGGTGTCTTACAAGGTCTGTGCATTAGTGTGTCAGGATATTTACAACCCACAAGATAAGATAAGCCCCAGCTCTGCTATCCTGTCTCCACTTTGGAACTGACAAGGCCATCCATTAAGCGTCACGGACTGATAAAGGAGAGGGCTTTGTTTATACAGCTGGGTTCCTGTTATACATTTGCTCAAGTGCTCAAGTTAATGGTTTTTAGCTAATGTACCCTTGGAGAAGGAAAAATGGTGATTTTGGGGCCCGTTTCAGACTGACTGCACAGTCAGATTTTATATTTGGGAAACCCATTCCTTCACAGCAAGACCAAAATTGTTAATGTTTTGAAATTTCAAACCCTCATAACTGAAAAACAGGATGAGATAAAAAAATAGATTTAAACTTAGTTTTGATCATTCAACAAGTGTAAAAAATATTAAGAAAATTAGATCACTTGATATGGAATGACCCAGTTGGAGAAGTCTGAGTTGAGTCTGTAGTCCAGGGATTCTAAGCAGAAAATCTTTGCTTACCGTCAGAGTCAGAGCAGATGCGAGCATGGGACTGTTGAATTTGGTGGCCAAGGTCAAAGATAAATCATCTCTAACAGTGCAGTCGCTCATTGTTCGAGCTGGCTCAGTTCCATTGACAGGGGGTTCCTGAAGGGGGCGCATGGGAAAGGGGGAGTTGATAGTTAAGCTCACAGGGAGATGGTCACTCTCGATGAGGTCTCCCACTTAAAAGTTTTCAAGCTGATTTATCAATGCAGAGGAAACTAGAATGTAGTCGATCACGCTGCTTCCTCTACCAGAGATAAACATGAACTCCCCTGGCAGTGTCACGGGACTGCCAAAGGATGCCTTGTAGTCGGGGGGAAGAGAAGAGTCAAAGCGGGAACAGTCAGAAGGAAACGGTCGGGAGATGACAGAAGGGGAAGAGGGGGAGAGCCAGGATGAGGCAAGTGTGCTGGTCCTGGGGGGGTGGTTACCGTGTGGAGTGGTCCGCGTCCAGTCCGAGGCTGAAGCGGGGTCCAAGGCAGGGAGTTGGGCATGGTCAGGAACTCTGGCAGAAAGCAGGACAGGGTCCCAGCAGGAACAGGTAACCAACAATGTTGCTCCCGCAACCTGGGACTGGGTGGGCTGGCCTTTATCTCCTCTGAGGCATAGGGCGGCCCCCGGTCCACAGGTGACTTGCCTCTCCTTGCCTGGAGGCGAGCACGCCTCCTGTGAGAACTTAGTTCCCTCCGCCTCTCTGCCCTGAGCCTCTGCAGCTCAGGAGAGGCTGGAGGGTTACTGGACCCAGAGGCAACCTCACCTTCCCCTGACAGGGCTGGGAGAGGAGCACCTACAGGAAATGAGTCCTTCATCACCTCCGGAGCCAGAGCGGATTCAGCTGGTGTCTGCTCCTGAGGATCCGGCACAGGTGAGGGCCCTTCAGGTTCAAGCCCCTGCCCCGGCTCAGCCGGCCCTGGAGGCGGGGACTTCTGTGCAGGCTGGGATTCCTCAGGTTCAGCCTCTGAATCAGATTCCCAGGCCATCACACCATCCCCCCTCCCAGGCCTCCCCCCTCAACAGAGGGTCCGGATGCGGCTTGCTGGGGTACGCCACATGGAAATCACGGAGGCAGGCAGGCGTGTGGACGTTGGCCGCTGGTTCCCAGGAGCGGTCCTCGGGTATCATGAGTCCAGAATGCGCTCTACCTCGTACTCGGGCTCCCCCTGAACCAAAAGTGGCTGCAGTCGGGGACGGTTCGGGTGGAACTCGTTGGGCGGGGCCACTGGACTCAGTAGGGACCTGTGGAATACCGGGTGAAGCTTCAGAGTTGAGGGTAACTGGAGACGCAATGCCACAGGCGAGACCTGGTCCACGATAGGAAACGGGCCGGGGAAGCGGGCGTCCAGCTTCCGCGAAGGCCAAGAGGGGTGGAGGTGGCGAGTGGAGAGCCATACCAGGTCACCAATGTGGAGTTCCGGCCCCACCTGGCGGTGGCGGTTGGCCTGAGCCTTGTATGCCTCCTTGGCCTGGCGCAGTTGCTCCATCAATAGTTGTTGCTGAGACTGGAGCTCCTGAAGCCACTCTGTCACCGCAGGGACTGCAGTTGCCGGCAGCACATCTGGGAACAACCGCGGATGGTAACCCTAACTGCCCTGGAACAGGGTCTGCTGGGTGGACGCGTTCACCACCTTGTTGTAAGTGAACTCCGCCAACGCTAGGTGGTCGACCCAGTCATCCTGCTGGAAGCTGCAGTAACACCAGAGGTACTGCTCCAGCACCGCGTTCGCCCGTTCCGTCTGGCCATCGGTCTGTGGGTGGTAGGCTGACGATAGACAGGCCTCTGTCCTGAGGGTCTGGTGCAACGCTCGCTAGAAACACCACACGCTCAGGTAGGCCATGCAGGCGGAAGACATGCTGAAGGTATAGTTGAGCGGTTTCCTGAGCTGTGGGAACGGAGGGGCAGGGGGCACAGTGCACCATCTTAGTGAAATGGTCTGAGAAAACCAGGAGGCAGGTACAGCCACGAGACGGGGTTAAGTCCACCACAAAGTTCAGCGAGACCATGTGCCAAGGATGTGGTGGGACTGGCAACAGCTGGAGTAGGCCAGGGGGTCGTCTGGTAGGACCCTTGGCCCGCCGGCCGACATCACATCCAGTGACGTAGCGAGCCACGTCAGCCTTCAGGCGGGGCCACCAAAACTCCCGGCTTACCAGATGTGTGGTCCGATACCGCCCGAAGTGTCCCTCTGCTGGGGCCTCATGGGTCATCCGGAGAACCTCAGCCCGCAGTGGTCCTGGCGGGATGTACAGGTGACTGTGGTGTAGCATTAGGCCCTGGTGCACGAGCAGCCTCGGATACTGAGGGCATGACCCTTCGGCCAGTTCCCGGAGTCGTTCTCGAGCCCAAGTGTCGACCCGTTGCTGTTCCCGCACCTGAGCCCGCAGTGGCTCAGCCTCCTGAGTGGCCAGGAATGCGGCCGGTAGTAAAATCGTGGTTGGTACTGCTTGCTGTACCGTGTCTGCGACGTCTTCAGGTTTCCGGAACAGGGCATCCGCCTTCTGGTTTTGGGAGCTAGGGATGTAGTGGATCTGGAACTGGAACCGAGAGAAGAACAGTGCCCACCGGATCTGCCTTTGATTCAACTTGTGGGTGGTTTGGAGGTACTCCAGGTTCCGGTGGTCGGTTCTCACTTCCACCGGGTGTTGTGCCCCCTCAAGATGATGACGCCAGACCTCATAGGCCACCTTGATGACCAGTAGTTCCCGCTCCCACACGGTATAGTTATGCTCTGCCAGAAGGAGCTGGTGGGAATAGTAGGCGCAGGGTAACAGTGGCGCATCCAGTCCGTGCTGCTGGGACAAGACTGCACCAAGTGCCATGTTGGAGGCGTCAGTCTCCACCACGAAGGGTCGAGAGGGATCAGGATGCTGCAGAATTGGCGCCCTCTGGAAACAGGCTTTCAACCCCTGAAACCCTCTGCCTCCTTGTCCCAGGAAAATGGCGTCTTGGGGCGCAGCAGTCGGGTCAGTGGGGTGGGGTGATGAGCATAGCCTGCAATGAAGGTCTGGTAATAGTTGGCGAACCCCAGGAACCGCTGTAGGTCCTTGCGGTTCCGGGGTGCCGCCCACTCCCGAACCGCAGCCACCTTCCCAGGATCCATCTGCACCCCATCTGGAGAGAGTCGGTGACCAAGGAATTCTACCGACCGCTGTTGGAACTCGCACTTGCTGAGCTTAGCATACAGGTGGTGCTCCCGCAAGCGCTGCAGGACAGTCCGGACATGACCCTCGTGGCGAGCCGGGTTGTGGGAGAAAATCAGAATGTCATCTAGGTACACCACCACAAACTTGTCTAGCAAGTCCTGGAACACGTGGTTGATGTACTGTTGGAACACGGCGGGCGTGTTGCACAATCCGAAAGGCGTTACCAGGTATTTGAACTGTCCATACCGGGTCCCGAATGCGGTCTTCCACTCATCCCCGGCTCAGATCCAAATCAAATTGTAGGCCCCCCGGAGGTCTAGCTTGGTGAACACCTGCGCCCCTTGCACCCTCTCCAGCAACTCCAAGATAAGGGGCAAGGGGTACCAGTCTGGGATAGTAATATTGTTCAGGGCCCGGTAATCATGGCAAACACGAAGCTCCCCACACTACTTCTTAACGAAGAGCACTGGAGCGGCGGTGAGCGAGGTGGAAGGCCGAATGAACCCACGCTTCAGGTTCTTGCGAAGGAAGTCCTGCAAAGCTTCGCGCTCCGGCTCCGTAAGAGAGTATAGGAGACTCAAAGGCAGGGGAGCCCTGGGCTGGAGGTTTATGCTGCAGTCGAAAGACTGATGGGGCGGCAGCTGGTCTGCCCCCTGTTCCTCGAACACGTCTTGGTAGTCCTGGTAAACAGCAGGGAGCGCTGACGCAGCCTCCCCAGTGGGGGCGGCCGCTAGCATCTCGGACCGAGCATGGGGACACAGGTCTGGGAAGTGCACAGTCCGATTGAACCAGTCGATCTGAACATTGTGAGACTCCAGCCAGTCCATCCCGAGCACCACGGGAAACCGGGGCATGGTAGCAATGTCCAAAGTTCGCACCTCCCGGTGCTGCTGGTGACATAGAACCAAGGGCTGGGTCTCCCGAGTAACGGTGCCCGAGCGCAGGAGCCGTCTGTCAATTGCCTCCACCTGTACCGGTTCTGGCTTGTCCTGAAGTGGCACCTGATGATGAGCGGCAAAGGCAGCGTCCATATACGAACGGGTTGCCCCTGAATCCACCAGAGCATGGGTGAGAATCCAGGGCCCGCCAGGGGAGTATAGGCGCACCAGAACCATGAGGTGTCGTAATTCCACCGGTGAGGGCCCCTTTTGCATGGTTTGGGACCCCAGGTAACCAGGGCCTTCGGCTACCGGGGTTGGCAGTTTCCCTGCGGCCGGCATCTTCTCGGGACAGGATCAGGTGTAATTGTGGGAGAATCAGAACCTACAGGGTTAAGAGGTTCTGTGTGTGACGTCTTGCATCATGAGGGGTGGTCATAGACACTTACGGGAGTGGTTTGCTCAGAGTAAGTCAGTCTGCTTCTGCTCTGCCTCTGGTACGCTACGCGAGAGGGAGGAGAATGGGCGAAGTTTCGCCAGGTCTGATTTATGTTGTTATTCTACTTGATTAAAGGCTAAGAAGATAAGGAAAGCCTTGTGTCTGCGTTGAGTTATTCCCACACGCTGCATTTTTGCTTCAACTGCTGCGTCTTCTCTGCTACCGGCTGAAGAGGCAGAGGACTTTTGGAGCGGCACGGAGAGACAGCAGAGCTGCGCAATGGAAGTGTGCCGGATGCCATGTTGTCCTTTCATGGCACTTCTGGCCTCTTAGCCGGCATAGTAATGTCCACTCTCACCGCAGTAGAGACACAGGTTCCCCTCCGCATCTTCTCTGAGGGGGAGAGGCGAGGCCACGCTGCCCTGAGCTGCGTTGGCTCGTCCGGCAACTCGGCTGTGGCCGTGCACCTGCTGGGAAGGACTGGAGCCAGAAGCCGGGAGTGCTGGCGGTCCCGGGCCTGGCGACGGTCCTCCAACTGATCGTCTATCTGCAGGCTCCGTTGAATAAGGGCGTCCAGCGTGGTGGGACGATCCATCATGGCCAACTGGTCTAGTATCTTGTCCAAAAGCACCTCGAGATACTGGTCCCGAAGTGCAGAGTCATTCCAGGACAAGTCCTGCCCAGGAGGACTCTCCTGTGTGAGTGTCTGAGGGCCCTGCTCCTTCCTGCCACTCACCATCTGGCCCAGGGAAGGGCCTGAAGCCTCACAGGGACTGCTGTGCTCTGCTGCCCAGGAGGACTCTCCTGTGTGAGTGTCTGAGGGCCCTGCTCCTTCCTGCCACTTACCACCTGGCCCAGGGCGGGGCCTGAAGCCTCACAAGGACTGCTTGCTGCCTGCTGCCCAGGAGGACTCTCCTGTGTGAGTGTCTAAGGGCCCTGCTCCTTCCTGCCACTCACCACCTGGCCCAGGGCAGGGCCTGACAGGCCTCACAGGGACGGTTGCTGTCACTGCTGCTGCGGCCCAGGGGGATCCGGAGGGGCGCAGAGTTCTTTTTAAAATGTTTTAAAATTTTCCTTTTCCTTTTTATTTATTTATATATATATATTGTATAAGTAGGGATGGGGATGGGGGTGGGATGGATGTTTAGTTAGGAATTTGTTTGATTTTGATGGATTTGTAATTTTTACAGTTTTTTATTTGTATTGTTTTCTGTTCTCTGGGGTTTCTTTTGTTTTGTTTTGTTTTTATTGTTTTAAGGTCTTATTTTGTTCTTAAGGGGAGGGGTCAGGGCTGCCGGGGAGTGGGTCCCAGCCAACAAAATGGCTGGGGCATGTTCCACAGAGGGGGATGCGCTGGGACAACTGATCTCAGTGATCACGGGTAGGAGGAGGAGTTACGCTAAGACCAGACCATGTCATTACAGAGGAGGCAGGTTTAGTCATTGTCTGAGGACTATCCCTGCCTCCAGGTCTGGTCCTGACTGGACGGATACTAGAATCAGCAAGGGATACCCACATGACCTGAAGGTGCTGCTGTGCAATGCCAGGTCAATGATTCATAAGACCACTGCCATCCATGATTTGATCATGGATGGAGGATTTGACCTGGCATGTGTAACAGAGACATGGTTGGATGAAGCAGATGGGCCTGTCCTTGCCGCTGCTTGTCCACCAGGTTTCTCTTACGCACAGCAACCCAGGCCTTGTGGGTGGGGAGGGGGGGTTGCAGTGATTTTTAGGAAGTCACTAGCTTGCACCAGGCGTCCTATTGGGAAGACCCAGTTCTCTGAGTGCATGTTCT
The DNA here is from genome assembly GCA_034642415.1 of Podarcis siculus. NCBI lineage: Eukaryota > Metazoa > Chordata > Lepidosauria > Squamata > Lacertidae > Podarcis > Podarcis siculus. Next base: position 44,346 of record JAXCMG010009668.1, on the reverse strand, counting down.
GGAAATTGGGCAATAGGGGCAGTACAGGATTCCTTTTGGTGTACCGACCTCCCCGCTGCACCAAGGATTCCCTGTCCGAGCTGCTTCAGGTCGTGATGGATGTTCTCCTGGAGACACCTAGTTTGGTTGTCCTAGGGGATTTTAATATCCATGCCGACACGACCTTACAAGGGGCCGCTCGGGACTTCATGGAAAGCATGGCCTCCATGGGGCTGTCCCTGAATAAGTTTGGCCCAACCCATAGCCGCGGACATGCCTTGGACCTGGTGTTTACCTCTACGGATGTTGGTGATCTGACACTAACTAAAAGTGAAACAAAAGAAGTGCCATGGTCAGATCACTTCCTGGTGCAACTAGACTTCTCCGCGACCCTTCCCCTCTGCAGGGAGGTGGGACCGATTTGGATGGTCCGCCCCCGCCACTTAATGGATCCAAATGGTTTCCAGAGAGTGGTAGGGGATGCTTTATCCTATGTTGATGGCCTTTCAGCTGATTCCCTGGTGGCCCGCTGGAATGTGGAGTTAACCAGGGCTATTGACTGTTTGGCTCTGAAGCGCCCTCTCCGATTGCATGGAGCCCGGACAGCCCCGTGGTTTTCCACGGATCTGAGGGCAATGAAAGAATTGTTGAGATGGCTAGAGCGCCGGTGGCAGATGACCCATTCTGAAGCTGACCGGACACAGGTTAGAGCTCAATGTCGAGCCTACCAAGTGGCGGTAGCGACGGCGAAGAAGACTTTCTTCACTGCCTCTATTGCATCTGCAGAAAACAGCAGCAGGAGACTTTTTCAAGTGGTCCGCAATTTAGCGGAACCACCTGCTACATCGGGGCCCAGTATGGGCCACATGATCTCCTGCAAGGATTTTGCAAAGTTTTTTGCAGATAAAGTCGCTCAGATTCGGGAAGAGGTAGACGCCACCGTGGGAGCAGGGCTGGGGTGGGAGAGTGCTAGAGTCCTGTCTAGTCAAATTGCGTGGGATCAATTCCAATCTGTTACCTCCGAGGATGTGGACAGGCTGCTTGGGTGAGTGAAACCAACCACCTGTCTCCTTGATCCTTGCCCATCCTGGCTTATAAAAGCTAGCCGGGAAGGGCTGGGCGATGGGCTTCGTGGGGTGGTGAATGCTTCCCTCCATGAGGGAGCCTTCCCGGACCCGCTGAAAGAGGTGGTTATTAAACCGCTTCTTAAAAAACCATCTTTAGATGCGGCCACGATGGCCAACTATCGCCCAGTCTCAAATCTTCCATTCTTGGGCAAGGTGATTGAGCGAGTGGTTGCTGAACAACTCCAGGCACGCCTGGAAGAAGCGGACCATTTGGATCCCTTCCAGTCGGGATTCAGGCCTCATCACGGGACTGAAACTGCCTTGGTCGCACTGGTTGATGATATCCGGCGGGCTAGGGACAAAGGTGAGAGCTGTTTCCTAGTTCTGCTGGATCTCTCAGCGGCGTTTGATACCATCGACCATAACATCCTTCTGGACCGTCTTGAGGGGCTGGGAGTGGGGGGCACTGTCATACAGTGGTTCCGCTCCTTCCTCCTGGGCCGTGTTCAGAAAGTGGTGGTGGGGGATGAGTGTTCAGACCCCTGGGCTCTCAATTGTAGGTTGCCTCAGGGTTCTGTCCTCTCCCCCATGCTTTTCAACATCTACATGCAGCCGCTGGGAGAGATCATCAGGGGGTTTGGGCTGGGTGAGCCAGTAAGGGGTCCAAACGCTGCTGAAGTGCCGTAACTGCGTTGCTAAGCTGCTGCACGGTGTGGGTCAAGGCCTGGTTTTCCTGGGCCAATGCCCCCAGTGCAGCCATGGCTTCTGGTTCTTCCCGAACGCACCCCAACGAAGGGGGAGTGCGGGTGTGGCAGGAGCAAACTGTGCTGGTCCTGGGGGGTGGTTACCGTGCGGCGTTGTCCGCGTTCGGTCCAAGGCTGAAGCGGGGTCCAAGGCAGGTCCAAGGCTCTCCCATGCTGAAGCAGAGCCCCAGCACTGCACAGGGAGCTCAGGTACAGACGGCTAGTCTATGCCTGTACCTTTGGCACAGGAAAGGAGAGGGTTAAAGCACAGGGATCAGAGACGTCCCATGAAGCCTCCCCGCCTCTTCTGTTGGAGGAGAAGCAGGAGAAGACCACTCCCCGAATCTGAACCGGACGATTTGGATGCATGATTGTACTGTGCCGCTTGTACATATGTAAAATAAAGAACTGTAAATATCTCTCTGAGTGAGCAGAGGCTGCTTATTGTGAAGAGTATACACAAACCATCACAGGCAGGTCACCTGGTAATGAACCATTCAGGATCACCCTGTCGAAGCACACACACAACTTGGCAAGGCAAACTCTGGCATCGTTTATATGGGTGTCTTTGGAATGTCACATGCCAGAGAGAAACTCGGGTTAGGGGTCCTCGGTGCCAAAGCCCAGCTGTCTTGCAAGCTCAAAATTTTCTAATATAGGTTAGCTGAATACAAGCCTTTTTAAAATTATATCTCACCCTTTAACCAAAACAGATAGATGGACCATTGGCCTGATGCAGCAGGCTGTTCCTATGATTGAATTCTGAAATACAGAGGGCTGTTCTCTATCCTTTTATTATTAATTTATTTCATAAAAATTTTGCACCACCTGATTGTGGTTTACAAAAGAAATAAAAGAATAAAATGATTGGTGAAACTACTATACAAATAGTGTTGAATGTCCTCCACATCTCCAGACTCACAGATACAGAGCCTTTGGTGCCCAGGGGTGTTATTGAATCTTCCCGTTAGATATGTGGAGGGCATACACTGAAGATGAAAAGCTGCAAATGCTTTTCTAAGTGGTGCCACCATGAGATTAATAGAGTACTGCTCCAGCCCAAAAGATGTTTTATATATTGGATACCAGGATGAGCATGCCATCTGGAAAAGTGAATGAAGGTCCCGCCATTTAGTGAGTCCAAATAAATTATTTTTTTGATGAGTTGTTTAATGCTGTTAGAGGTAAGATTTGGTAGGGAGTCCACATTAATCCCTATCAAATAAATTGCAATTGCTCTAGGAATAAATTGCAATTGCACTAGGAAGCATTTTTTAGGGAGCCTATTGTTACTCATGCTAGCCAACTTCAGCCAGTATAAGGTTAGCGCTACATGTACACTGGTTTATAAGGAGATTAGCCCTGTTTCAGCTCTTTAAAAGGGGGAGGGTACCTTTGGGGACCATCAACAGTGATTTCAGGAAAGAGTTCTACACCACTTCTAACAGGAGGACATTACTATATCCCCAAATCTCTGCACCGTTCAGTAACTGTGGTACAATCTTCTTTTGAAATATCTCAACTGTGGGGGCAACTAAACTCCCCCCTGCACTCTGGAAAACTGTAATAAAGAGTGAATAGAGTGAGAGGATTTCAATTTAGCTGCAAGTAGGTATGGCTTCCAGGACAGTTTTGAATTAAAACCCAAGCCCAGGTACTTATAATAGCATTGTTGTTCAATAGGTTTATTGTCCAAACTCCATCTGTGAGATTTTCTCCTCTTCCCAAAAATCACCACTTTAGTTTTAGAATGGTTGACTGTTAACTGCTCCTTTGTGCAAAAGACATTCAACTTCCTCAAAAGTCTCCACATCCCAATTAAGGCAGCAGAAAGCAAAACAATATCGTTGGCATACATATTGACATTCTGAATAGAAACAGGAAAGTATTCTAGACCTCTTCGTTCTTGAACAATGCCATTTACAGTGGTACCTCTGGTTACATACTTAATTAGTTCTGGAGGTCCGTTCTTAACCTGAAACTGTTCTTAACCTGAAGCACCATTTTAGCTAATGGGGCCTCCCACTGCCGCTGCGCTGCCACTGCACGATTTCTGTTCTCATCCTGAAGCAAAGTTCTTAACCCGAGGTAATATTTCTGGGTTAGTGGAGTCTGTAACCTGAAGCATCTGTAACCTGAAGCGTATGTAACCCGAGGTACCACTGTATATAAAAATTGAAAAGAAAGGGTGTGAGGAGGCATCCCTGTCGGACTCCCCTGTCAGTAGGGATATTATCTGATAGCAACCCATTTGCCCCAGGTCTAACCCTAAGCGAAGTATGGGTATGCTGCAGTTGAATTAAAAAGAGCATTCTTCTGTCAATATTAGTGGAGGCTAACTTTTGCCAAAGACGTCCCCTGTCTATCAGGTTGAAGGCAGAAGATAGATCCACAAAAGTGGCATACAACTCTTTCCTACCATTTTGTGAGTATTTTTGAATCACATGGTGAAGGACAAAACATTGATCTTCAGCAATAACCACATTTGCAGTGGCACATGACTCCAATTTACCAATAGATACTTTTAGTATAATTTTGACACGATACTCAGTAGGCTGATTGGTCTGAAATTCTTTGGGTCAGCCTTGGAACCTTTTTTGTGAATGGGAACAACTATATTTATTCCCCATCTTTGAGAAATTTTCCCGTGATTATTGATACGGGTAAACAATGTAGCAAGGACTGGGGACCACTGACCAGGATTTGATTTAAATAATTCTCCAGGGAGCATATCTTCTCCAGGAGCTTTTTTGGTAGGGAGGGAGTTAATCAAGACATGTATTTCACCACAGGTTATAATGGGAATTCAGGAGGTTCCTAGGTTAATCTGATTGAAGAGAAGAAAAGTGGGCATGGCATTGCGCAGAGGTAATTTGATTATCAACGGGGCCGTATGCCATTCTTGTCCCTTTTGCCACCAGGGCCCAGAATCTAGTTGAATCCCTTTCCATGGAAGCATGGCTTAACTCCACCCAAGTATGGCGGATATGCTCTTCCTCCCCCCCCCAAGTAATTTTTTATATTCTCTTCAAAGGTGTATATATTGCATATAATTTTCTAGTGAAACTTCTAATTTCAATTTCCTTATAGCTCTCACTAGAATGTTCTTCTGAGTGAAGCATTGTGCATCAAACCAGCCATGATTAAGTTGTTTAACTGAATAGTTGGGTTTAGAGTTGACCACAAAAGGTCTAATTTCCAGGACTAATTTACCAAAGAATTTCATGAGATATTAGGCAATATAAGAAAGGAATTTATGGAAGCTTCTACCTTTCCATTCCAACTGACCCTTTTGACTCCTTGGGTTGTTAAGTTCACAGGAGGGACCTACAATTTTTCTGAGGGTGGTAATGGGCTAAACTGGGGTAGGAGAGATAATTGGGTTGGCATATGATCTCTTTCAGGTCTGGTCATGACTTTAAAATGGAAAAAAATGAGATGGCTGGTTGTGAGAGGATCAAATAATCTATCACACTTTCCCCCTTAGAACCTGTGTATGTATAATGGTCAGATTCTGGGGCTTTATCTGACCCATTACATAGAAACAAATGGAATTTAAAGATGAGGGGGGAAAGTGTCCGTGTCCAGCCAGGGAGGGACATGTGCCTTAAGAGGCACCGAGTGTTGTACATATGTGACCGACCAATCCTTAAATATCACTGGACATTTAAATAACATCCATGAGCTAGCAGGGAGACTAAACGATATACAACATGAAGGGCTATCTGATGTGGACTTGTGGGGTTGGCTGCCCAAGCTGGGATGGCTCCGACAATTGCTCAAAGCCATATTTTTTACTGTCCTTATTGTTGTCCTTTGCATTTCTATCCTCTGTTGTGCTATACATTGCATTACTCCTTGCCGCTCCCTCCTTCGCTGCCATGCTCAACCTACCTCTTTTTCTCTTAGAGCCTATTCCCGCTCACAGGGCACCCCTACCTTCCCAGAGTACGTACAAATGAGGCACTTGGGGGAAGGGGAATACGAGATTACTGAAATCTAGGGTGCGGAGAAAAGATTTGCAAGTTCTTACAGAACTTTAATGCAAATCTATCTCCGAATGGGGGACTGATACGGAAGGGGGGGCATGTCTTTCTTCACCCTTCCGCCGGTCACCAGAGGGTCTGAGGCGATGACCTCAAGGGCACCCAGCCCCACATGGACCCCTCAGCCCCCACACCGTTGCACAAGCACCACACTCTACCCCAAGCCCCATAAATAAAGTGCCTTTTTCCCTTTCCTACACTGACCCGCTATTACGGGCGAAATAAGCCAAAAATCTTATGCCTTCCCTCCCGCTCTATCTTTACTATGGGTGGACCGTATAAAGTTGTATTCCCTATCCTTTCAATGGGTGCGTTCTACCCAATCAGAACCATGCATTCGTCTTGCAGAGCTAGCTCAGCGAGCTCCTGCACGCCTCATTTAACCTCTTGACAAGCTGCTGACGGCTCCCCGCCGGGAGAACAATGGAATCAAAACTTGTGAACCCATAAAAGTGTCAAATCTCGCTACAATGTATCTATTTTGTTTCCGATCTCAATTATCAATATAAAATGGACTAAAATCTTTAAAAATTCGTATAAAATCAACCACAACTCCGATTTTCTTGCTTTTGGTGCCAATCGGCTCGGTTTCTCTAGGACTACATGACACCTCCCCTGTCCTCCATAATCCCTCAAGCGAGGTGTCACGTACTCAGGAAGACCCTAATCCTGTCAAATCACTCTGCCAAGCCTTTCCTCTGGGCAATGCCAAGTGGCAGACTATGCATACATGGACCATTGTCTTCTCATCACCGGTACTCAGGATGTGCTTATCTGCGCATATCTCCTGCTCTGCATATTCCCCCATCCCTCCTCCATATGTTAATCCGGTGTAACCCAACCTCTTCTTAATGTATTCATGATGTAACTGTGATGTATTTTGCACTGTATTCTGGGACATGGAGGGAAGTTTCAAAAGTTCATGTCACCCCTTTCTCGCTGTTCAATCTCGCCTTGAACCTGTTGCGCAATAAACTTGGATCTTCTGCAGTTTGTTCCTGTCTCCGGCTGAGCTCATTTTCCTTCGCAGGGACCCGCGGTCTTAGTCCAACGAGCTGGGTGACAGAGCAGCCTCGCACCCAGATTTTACCGTAACAGAATGTTACCCAGCTCTACCTCTCTTTCAAATCAGAACCAGTGAAGGTGGTGAAGGTCCTGTGTGAGTGCCTGGAGGCGGTTGCAGAATGGATGGCGGCTAACAGATTGAGGTTGAATCCTGACAAGACAGAAGTACTGTTTTGGGGGGACAAGGTGTGGGTGGGTGTGGAGGACTCCCTGGTCCTGAATGGGGCAACTGTGCCCCTGAAGGACCAGGGGCACAGCCTGGGAGTCATTTTGGACTCACAGCTGTCCATGGAGGCGCAGGTCAATTCTGTGTCCAGGGCAGCTGCCTACCAGCTCCATCTGGTATGCAGGCTGAGACCTTACCTGCCCACGGACTGTCTTGCAAGAGTGATGCACGCTCTAGTTATCTCCTGCTTCGACTACTGCAATGTGCTCTATGTGGGGCTACCTTTGATGGTGACCCGGATACTTCAACTAATCCAGAATGCAGCAGCTAGACTGGTGACTGGGAGTGGCTGCCAAGACCATATAACACTGGTCCTGAAAGACCTACATTGGCTCCCAGAATGTTGCTGGGCACAATTCAAAGTGTTGTTGCTGACCTTTAAAGCCCTAAACGGCCTTGGTCCTGTATACCTATAAGAGCATCTCCACCCCCATCATTCAGCCCAGACACTGAGGTCCAGTTCTGAGGGCCTTCTGGCGGTTCCCTCCTTGCAAGAAGTGAGGTTACAGGGAACCAGGCAGAGGGCCTTCTCAGTGGTGGTGCCAGCCCTGTGGAATGCCTGCCCATCACATGTCAAGGAAATAAACAACTATCTGACTTTTAGAAGACATCTGAAGGCACCCCTGTTTAGGGAAGTTTTTAATGTTTGATGTTTTGTCATGTTTTCAATATTCTGTTAGGAGCTGCCCCGAGTGGCTGGGGAAACCCAGCCAGATGGGTGGGGTATGTATGTATGTATGTATGTATGTATGAATGAATGAATGAATGAATGAATGAATGAATGAATGAATAAATAAATAAATAAATAAATAAATAAATAAATAAATAATAAATAATAGTTGTTGTTGCTGTTGTAACCTCTTCTCAGAGTGTCCAGCCAGATGCCCCAGTGGGAAACCCACAAGCAGGACCCAAGCACAAGAGCATCCACATTCCTGAGGTTTCCAGCAACTGGCAATCAGAAGCATTATTGCTTCAGACTATGAAGGCACACATGTTGAAAACCTCTGATTTAGGGGACTAGCCTAGTCCCCCATGTCCACTGACCACATGCCACTGTGTGGGAGCAAGTTCCATAGTTTAACTGTGCACTGTGTCAAGGAGGATCTATTTCATCTGTCCTCTGTTTAGGACAGCTTAATCCTACGTAGCAAAACTGAAAAGGAAGAAAAGACTAACCGGAAAAAGGAAATTAAAGCAGCTCACTACTTCATTAGGATGTACCATGAGCAGATAGATCCCAGGGTGTTTCCCAGCCACCTGGTAGGAACAGTTGATTTCCTCCATTTTGCAAAGAGCCTCCACACACAGCTCACCTAACAATTTAAAAAAGAGAACGCCAAATGTTAGGGCTGTTGGAACAACCATAATATGAAGGCAAATGATCCCTGCATAAGATGAAAGTCATCCTCAAAGAATTATAGAACAGGAACAGTCACTATGCAGATGGTTTTATCCTATAAAGCGTCTTAAGGGAGATACCTGCCTCGCCTTTTCATGAAGTTCAGAAAGGAATGTGTTTAGCTTCGCTTTGTTTTGTTTGCAAAATGAATCACATGGTCAGGCATTTGGGGAAGGGGGCTTTCTTTGTTTTGATCCACTACCTTTTTATTATTAGTGTTTTGTCCCAAAAACAGCAGCTCTAGTCTGTGTGAATACAAGTGATCACTGATGTCTTCTGTTAATCCTGGTGTCCTCTATTAATCCTGCCAATTAATTGTTTTTGAAAGATGCTTCCCCCCGCCCTTCTCACACACAGAACTAAATGCATATTTTATGATGGCACATGTCGCCTACAATTGTTAGAACTGGTTGTGGGATTTTTAAAAAGTCATTATTTTTTTCAGCACTTCTTATACCCCTGTATTGCAGACCAACCTTGTTACCCCTTATATTACAAATGCAGGAAGAGGAAGCAGAGACTGGCAGAATCGCCAGAACTTAGTTACTTTCCCCTAGACAAATGGTGAAACTCCAAATGGTGACCTGCTTAGGGAAGCTATTCCTGTCTGTTTAAATAGGCAGGACTTGGTTTGCCCAATACAGTGGTACCTCGGGTTACAGACACTTCAGGTTACAGATGCTTCAGGTTACAGACTCCGCTAACCCAGAAATAGTACCTCGGGTTAAGAACTTTACCTCAGGATGAGAACAGAAATTGCATGCCGGTGGCACAGCGGCAGCGGGAGGCCCCATTAGCTAAAATGGTGCTTCAGGTTAAGAACAGTTTCAGGTTAAGAACGGACCTCCGGAACGAATTAAGTTCTTAACCCAAGGTACCACTGTACATTTTGCTAGCTGGGGAAGAACAGTGGTATAGCACTAAATGACCCTCAGGGTCCCTTCCAACTCTACAATTCTATGATTCTATGAATGCCTATAGATAACACATGAATGCTTTTTAACAAATATGTGACAAGAAAAGATGTAACCCTAGTGATTGGATGAACTTGTCTGACTATGAAGTGTGTGTGTGTGTGTGTGTGTGTGCGTGCGTGTGAATGAATGAATTGGCATTAGCAGCTATATGGAAAGGGACGTTGGAGGCAAAGCTCTGTTAGGAAGAGAAACAGAATTTGTTGCTCTCTTTCTTTCTTTGGCTGGGGCTCTACATTTACCATTCATCTGACAGGCAGAAATTCAGCATGTGGGGAGGATATAAGTCACTGAAATTAATGTGCATTGCTAACTTAGATCTATAGGGACGCGAGTGGCGCTGTGGGTTAAACCACAGAGCCTATGACTTGCCGATCAGAAGGTCGGCAGTTCGAATCCCCGCAACGGGGTGAGCTCCTGTTGCTCGGTCCCTGCTCCTGCCAACCTAGCAGTTCGAAAGCACGTCAAAGTGCAAGTAGATAAATAGGTACCGCTCCGGCGGGAAGGTAAACGGCGTTTCCGTGTGCTGCTCTGGTTCGCCAGAAGCGGCTTAGTCCTGCTGGCCACATGACCCGGAAGCTGTACGCTGGCTCCCTCGGCCAATAAAGCGAGATGAGCGCCGCAACCCCAGAGTTGGCCACGACTGGACCTAATGGTCAGGGGTCCCTTTACCTTTAACTTAGATCTATAAATTTCATTGGGTCTTCCATATGAGTATGACCAGCATTGGATATGTAGCTAGATTTTATGCAATAGCCATAAGTCAAAGAAAGCAAAAGATTACACAGCTGCATAAAATGTTATAAACCGCTACAGTTCTTAGTTAAAAGTTCTATTCTTTTAAACTTTTATGGTATTTTATTCCTCTAAACACGCATTTTATTTTATTTATTTATTTTTTGAATAAATTTTTATTAATTTTCAATAAATAAAAAGAAACAAAGCCAAAAACATAAACAAACACAAAATCGACTTCCCCGTACCACCCCTTTTCTGCATCCTTGTTTCAGGATTTTTCAGCAACTCTTTCGTCATATACTTATTTTATGTTTCATAAACTTAGCTTCCTTAAGTTATTAAAACAGCTGTAGTTCTTTATCTCTTATTTCCCTGGTCCTCTAGTTTACATCCAAATTACAACAATTTTTAAGATAAACTTTAAATTTGCTCCAATCTTCATCCACTGCCTCTTTTCCCCGGTCTCGAATTCTGCCAGTCATCTCTGCCAGTCCCATATAGTCAATCACCTTCGTCTGCCATTCTTCCAACGTGGGTAGTTCTTGTGTCTTCCAATACTTTGCTAGGAGGATTCTTGCTGCTGTTGTGGCATACATAAAAAAAGTCTTATCCTTCTTTGGCACCATTTGGCCCACCATACCCAAGAGAAAGGCTTCTGGTTTTTTAATAAAAGTTCTCTTCAGAACTTTCTTAATTTCATTATAGATCATTTCCCAGAAAGCCTTAATCTTCGGGCAGGTCCACCAAAGGTGATAGAAGGTTCCCTCCGTTTCATTACATTTCCAACATTTATTATTGGGCAGATGATAGATCTTCGCTAACTTAGCAAGAGTCATGTACCACCTATAGATCATTTTCATAATGTTTTCTCTTAAGGCATTACATGCCGTGAATTTAACACCGGTGGTCCATAACTGCTCCCAGTCAGCAAGCTCAATATCATGTCCAATATCCTGTGCCCATTTAATCATGCTAGATTTCACCACTTCGTCTTGAGTATTCCACCTCAACAGCAGATTATACATTCTTGACAAGTTTTTAGTATTGGGTTCTAACAATTCTG
>JAXCMG010009668.1:0-17178 GCA_034642415.1 Podarcis siculus | reverse complement strand
CCCCAACTTTTACACGGGAAGACACCCGAGGACACCAAAACCTGCATATATATATATATATATACACACATATATATACATATATATATATTTCAATGGGTCTACCTGGAAAACATTGTTGGCTAGAACCCAGCAAGCTATATAGCTAATGTGCTTGTGACACACAACTGAAATAATATTAAATGTATGCTACGTTATGTATTAACATTAACAGATTTCTGTCCACTCACAGATCCCTGCCCTCCTTTCACATTGCTGTTCCCTGGCCAAATCCCTGTGTTTTCCCCACCATTAAGTTTAAGTGACCAAGTGCATCACCCCCATAAAAAGTTACACCACACTTTTATTCTGTGCCAATGGTCAGATCACTTTCTGGTGCAACTGGACTTCTCCGCGACCCTTCCCCTCTGCAGGGAGGTGGGACCGATTTGGATGGTCCACCCCCACCACCTAATGGATCCAAATGGCTTCCAGTGAGTGGTAGGGGATGTTTTATCCCATGTTGATGGTCTTTCAGCTGATTCCCTGGTGACCCACTGGAATGTGGAGTTAACCAGGGCTATTGACTGCCTGGCTCCAAAGTGCCCTCTCCAATTGCATGGAAGCCAGACAGCCCCATGGTTTCCCCCGGAGCTAAGGGCGATGAAACAATCATTGAGATGGCTAGAGCGCCGGTGGCGGAAAACTCATTCTGAATCGGATTGGACACGGGTTAGAGCTCAACGTCAAGCCTACCAAGTGGCGACGGCAAAGAGCACCTTCTTCACTGCCTCTATTGCATCTGCAATAGAGCTATAGGGAAGCTATAGTTATGGACTTTATTACCGATCTACCAGAGTCACAGTGGCAGACAGTGCTCTGGGTAGTGGTAGACCTGTTCACAAAGATGGCACACTTCGTGCCCTGCAAGGGACTACCAACAGTGCAAGAGACGGCACAGCTCTTTGTGGATTATGCAACAACTCAAGGTAGAAGTGTGCCTCACTTCAGCACAACACCCAGAGATGAACGGGGAATCGGAAAGGACTAATGCCACGTTGCAGCAGTATCTCAGGTGTTATGTGAGCTACCAGCAAGATAATTGGGTGTCAAAGTTGCCCCTGGAGTTCGCGTACAATAATGCACCTCATGTGCCGTCTCAGCAGACTCCTTTTCTCCACTTATGGACACCACCCACATACCTTCCCTTCACAGACTGACAACCTGTCAGTACCAGCAGCAGAAGAGTTGACAGCTATTCAGAGTTTGCTGAGAGAACTTTGAACTATGCTAAGGAGTCATACAAGAGAGCGGCAGATGCCCATAGACAGCCAGGTAGGGGGGACCAGGTGTGGCTGCCAATAATAATAATAATAATAATAATAATAATAATAATAATAATAATAATTTATACCCCGCTCATCCGGCTAGGTTTGCCCAGCCACTCTGGGCGGCTCCCAACAGATTAGAAACAGAATAAAACATCAAATAACGAGATCTGCCCCAGAAAGGTAGGTGTAGGAAATTGGACCCTCAGAGGGTAAGGAAATTTGAAGTGATAGAGCAGATCAATCCAGTAACGTTAAGACTTAGGTTGCAAGCCTCAATGAAGATACACCCTGTATCCCATATAGTAGTGTTATCCCCAGTAGTCCCTGCACACCCCTAGGGAAGCACCCCCACCTCCTGTAGTACTAGAGGGACTCTGTGCCTCAGCAGCAGGTTCAACTTCTACCTCTTCTTCATCAGCAGAGTCTAGCAGACTCTGAGAGAATATTAGGGTTCCCATGTATCTGTGTCCACCCACTCTGCTCACAGAATTCAGCTCTGTTGCTGAGCAGAATTTTGGACTGATCCCCTGATGGATAGGCAAATCTCCACCCCTTGGTTGGCCCCTGGCTCATACCCACAGAAAATAATCTTTTGGGACCTGGGGCCACCCTTTCTGTGTTTGGCCTTTGGTATAAGGACCCAAGCCTCACAGCCAAAAACACAGAAGAAAACCTTAGGCTTCTTGCCATGCAGCAGAAAATAGGGAGTGTCCCCTACCACTGAATTAAATGACCTGTTCAAGGTGAAGTTGGCCGTCTTCCAAGACTCCCCCCAAAAGCGTTGGGGAAGCCCGGCATCAAACAGCAATGCTGCGGACATTTCCTGCAGCATTCTGTTCCGGCATTCTGCAATGCCATTCTGTTGGGGACTGTGTGGAACTGTCAACCTGTGTTGAATTCCCTTCCGGCGGAAGAAACTTTGCAGTGCAGACCCGGTGAATTCCCCACCACTCTGAAAGTTCTGCACGTGCGTGGAAAATTGCAGTTACACTGCCGCGATCCAGTCTCTGATCAGCAGCGCAGCCTCACTCTTGTGTTTAATTGTGAACACCCAAGAATTCCTCGAGAAATCATCTATCAGCACTAGTGCAAATTTGGCCGCGCCCAGACTGGCTACTGACATAGGGCCACACAAATCTGCATGCACCAGCTGAAAAGATCTAGCAGTCACCCTTTCAGACCTTGGATAGGTGCACGTTTTCACCTTTGCGTGCTTACACGCTCTGCACTCAAGAAACTTAGCACATGATTTCATTTTGCACCCCTCAGTGCACTCTGGGATCTTCTTCACGTAACCCCACGACATGTGAGCCATACGTCTGTGCCAAAGATGAGCACACGCATCAGGGACTGGAATGTTGGCACATTGCGCTTGAGCTGCCTCCGTGGTATCTGGACCTGCAAAAGAAGCTTCTAGCAGAAACAGCCTATCTTTACATTCCACACTGACTAGTTGCTGCCCATCCCTGGAAACAGAACACATGCTATTCTCAAAACAGTCTCTGTAATTGTCAGCAACAAGAGCGGCGACGGATAACAGCGTGCTGGACAGTCCAGGAACGACTAACACCTGTATCAAATCCTATAAGAAAGAACAAAACAGTGAGCCAGTCTGAGTCAGAGCACGTCTCATCCCATCTGCCAAACAGACAGTTTTTCCAGAGACTACAGAGGTGCAATCCCGCAGAAAACCACCAGAGGGCACAAATGGTGTGAAGCTCCACTGTCAATCATGAAGGTCAGCACAGTGTCCTGTTTACAGCTCTTGACTGTTGCCATGCAAGCTGCCAAGTGTTTATGTTCTGGGCCATCTCTGCCAGCTGCCTTTGGCTTTTGCTTTCCACATTTCAAAGCTGTGGAAGAGCCCCTAATCTGGTTGCTATGGGAGATGACCTTGGGCCCTTCCTGTGCCTCTACCGGGCAGTCTCTCACGAGATGGGAGGGGGAGCCACATCTGTAGCAGCGTCTCGAAGCAAATGCTCTCACAGTCTCCCCTCCAGCTCTTCCTGTGTTCCCTGCACCCCTGCCTTTGGGAGTGCAGCCTGGGCCTGCATACTCCCCAACTCTCTGGCTTTGGCCCTCTGCATCACGTGGCCTCCTGGAGACAAAGCAGCAACTCCCAGCTCTAACTTCAGGAACATGGCCTCCAGCCCCCACGGGCCCTCAGCTCCCTCTCGGCTCTTGGCTCCCGCTGAGCATTCACATAGACTCTTCAGCGCCTGTCAGGCTGCCTGAGCCGTCTTGAGACCCCTCCAGGTGGGGTAACAGCAAAGCATCCACACTTGCTCTCAGCATACAGAGCTCTCTCTGCTCTCTCTGCAGAGCAGCCTCCACGTCTGCTGCACCAATTCCAGCAGCAGCTTGTGGATGCTCCTTCTGGATGCCGCTCCAGAGCCCAGTGGCCAAAAACCACCCCCGTGCTCTTCCCAGTTCTTGTTGGTACTAAAGGGTTAAGAGGTAACAAGTCGCTCTAATCACTGAGCAGCTGGAAGTCATTAAGCATCCAGGAATGTGAGTTAGTTTGTATAAAGAGTCAGTTCACCGTGTGTCTCCTCTTCCCTCTTTGACCTGACTCGCAGATAAAAGCATGTGTGCTTTATCTCCAGGGTTTTTTCTTTTGTAAATAAAGTTTTTTCCTGAGTTCCAAAGTGCTTGCTCCAGGATTCTTCATTGAAAGGTACTGACTCTCCTGCCTTCTTCACCGCTGCACGAAATTCTCTGCTGAGATAAGATTTATGGTGTTGGAAGCGCACTGGACGTTTACTTAACATTAAACTAATTAAAGTTTAATGGACAGTTCTGGCTGGCGAGCTTCTCAAATGGGACATTAAAAGACTCCTGGAGCTCCATCATCTCCTCCCCCGATCCTCCCTTTGGGGCTCAGAAGTACTCACACGTACCAGCCGTCTTCCGAGGAGAGGCCTCCAGAGGCTCTTTGCAGCACCCAGCTTGTAGCCAGCGAGACTCCCTTCTTCCCTCCAGGCAGGGTCTCAGAGCTGGGCTTTCTTCTTCAGCAGCCAGCAGCTTTTCAGCACACAGCACATGAAAGCAGGCTTGCCTGACAGCATAGAATCATAGAATCATAGAGTTGGAAGAGACCACAAGGGCCATCGAGTCCAACCCCCTGCCAAGCATCAGAGCACTCCCAACATATGGTTGTCAAGCCTCTGCTTAAAGACCCCCAAAGAAGGGGACTCCACCACACTCCTTGGCAGCAAATTCCACTGTCAAACAGCTCTTACTGTCAGGAAGTTCTTCCTAATGTTTAGGTGGAATCTTCTTTCCTGCAGTTTGGATCCATTGCTCTGTGTCCGCTTCTCTGCAGCAGCAGAAAACAACCATTCTCCCTCCTCTATGTGACATCCTTTTATATATTTGAACATGGCTATCATATCACCCCTTAACCTCCTCTTCTCCAGGCTAAACATGCCCAGCTCCCTTAGCCGTTCCTCATAAGGCATCGTTTCCAGGCCTTTGACCATTTTGGTTGCCCTCCTCTGGACACGTTCCAGTTTGTTAGTGTCCTTCTTGAACTGTGGCGCCCAGAACTGGACACAGTACTCCAGGTGAGGTCTGACCAGAGCAGAATACAGTGGCACTATTACTTCCCTTGATCTAGATGCTATACTCCTTTTGATGCAGCCCAGAATTGCATTGGCTTTTTTAGCTGCCGCGTCACACTGTTGGCTCATGTCAAGTTTGTGGTCAACCAAGACTCCTAGATCCTTTTCACATGTACTGCTCTCAAGCCAGGTGTCACCCATCTTGTATTTGTGCCTCTCATTTTTTTTGCCCAAGTGCAATACTTCACATTTCTCCCTGTTAAAATTCATCTTGTTTGTTTTGGCCCAGTTCTCCAATCTGTCAAGGTCGTTTTGAAGTGTGATCCTGTCCTCTGGGGTGTTAGCCACCCCTCCCAGTTTGGTGTCATCTGCAGATTTGATCAGGATGCCCTTGAGTCCATCATCCAAGTCGTTGATAAAGATGTTGAATAAGACCGGGCCCAAGACAGAACCCTGTGGCACCCCACTAGTCACTCTTCTCCAGGATGAAGAGGAACCATTGATGAGCACCCTTTGGGTTCGGTCAGTCAGCCAGTTACAAATCCACTGAGTGGTAGCATAGTCAAGACCGCATTTTACCAGCTTCTTTACAAGAATATCATGGGGCACCTTGCCAAATGCCTTGCTGAAATCAAGGTAGGCTACATCCACTGCGTTCCCTTCATCTACCAGGCTTGTAATTCTGTCAAAAAACGAGATCAGGTTAGTCTGACATGACTTATTTTTCAGAAATCCATGCTGACTATTGGTGATCACAGCATTCCTCTCTAGGTGCTCACAGACTGCTTAATGATCTGCTCCAGAATCTTCCCTGGTATTGATGTCAGACTGACTGGGCAGTAATTATTTGGGTCCTCTCTTTTTCCCTTTTTGAAAATAGGGACAACATTTGCCCTCCTCCAGTCTGCCGGGACTTCGCCTGTTCTCCAGGAATTCTCAAAGATGACTGCCAGTGGTTCTGAGATCACATCTGCCAGTTCTTTTAATACTCTTGGATGCAGTTCATCTGGCCCTGGAGACTTGAATACATCTAGACTAGCCAAGTATTCTTGTACTATCTCCTTAGTTATTCTGGGCTGTGTTTCCTCTGCTGAATCATTTGCTCCAAATTCTTAAGGTTGGGCATTGTTTTCTTTATCGGAGAAGACTGAGGCAAAGAAGGCATTGAGGAGTTCAGCCCTTTCTGTGTCCCCTGTTTGCATTTCACCATCTTCTCCTCTGAGTGACCCCACTGTTTCTTTGTTCTTCCTTTTGCTACGAACATACCCATAAAAGCCTTTTTTGTTGCTTTTAACCTCTCTAGCAAGCCTGAGTTCATTCTGTGCTTTAGCTTTTCTGACTTTGTGTCTACACGTGCTGGCTATTTGTTTGAATTCCTCTTTGGTGGTTTCCCCCCTTTTCCATTTTTTGTACACATCCTTTTTTAATCTTAACTCAGTTAAAAGTTCTTTAGATAGCCACCCTGGCTTCTTTAGGCACCTTTCATGTTTCCGTCTCATTGGTATTGCCTGAAGTTGTGCTTTTACTATCTCCCTCTTAACAAACTCCCAGCCATCATGAACTCCCTTTCCTTTTAGTATTACTGTCCATGGGATCTCACCCAGCACTTCCCTAAGTTTTATGAAGTCGGCTTTCTTAAAGTCAAGAAATTGAGTCCTAGTATGCTTGGCTGCTCCTTTCCGCTGTATAGTAAACTTCAGAAGAGCATGATCACTCGCGCCTAATGATCCTTCCACTTCTACCCCACTAACCAGGTCATCAACATTGGTTAGGACCAGATCTAAAATGGCTGTTCCTCTTGTTGCTTCTCCCACTTTCTGGACAATGAAGTTTTCTGCAAGGCCAGTGAGGAATCTGTTTGACCTTATGCTCTTGGCTGAGTTTGACATCCAACAAATACAGCATAAAAGCTTAGGCCATAACCTCTGAATAATTTATTGCTGAGAGAGATAAGGTCCGGCAGGCTTCTGCTGCGCAGCACACAGTCCAAAGCTCTGAGCAAAAGCAGAGTCACACATCATAACAGGAGCTCGGCTTTCTGTCTTCTGTGCATTGGTGTGCATAAATCAGGCTCTCACACAGAGTTACTAAACTAAAAGCAGTTTATTTACAGCAGAAACTGTCAGCTTCGCCTTTGAGCCAGTGCCAATGACTGAGCTCAACCTCTTCAGCCCTGACTGGGCCAGGCGAGCTGGAAAAGCCCTCCCAGAGATCTTCCACTGCAGGGAGCAGGTCTAAGTGCTGTGGACTCACAACTTAGAGCTGTGAGCACCAAACTCAGTTCCAAAAGTCAGCGGAGCACAGCAGAGTATGAACCACATGAACGACAGCTCTGAAGTATAACTTATTTTATTCTCTACAGCTACTGCATAAACTAGCTAAAGACTAATCGGAGATGCTGGACTGCATGAGTGTTACAGCTGCTTCAGATACCTCAGAACCTTATCTATATACAGATAACACTCAGACTCCCACAGGCTGGAGCGGAAGAAGCGATGAGCAAAATCCGCCCCCTCCTTTCTGAAACATTGTCAGCAGATTCTTGCAATGGGAGGGGTGAAACATCCTCAGAAACTGGCCATTATCCAGCAAAGTACGGAACATCGCACAAACGTTATTGGTAAAACCTATTTGGTGTTTCGCAACTTTCTGACTAGTTGCAGGACCTTAGCCAGACCTAGCAAAGTAAACACAGAATCCACGGAAGCAATTGGCGACTTGGCTGCAGACAGGATAGACGAAGCAGGAACCAGGAACTTGTAGTTAGGTGTTTATTATATACAGTGGACTATTTACAGGAACAGAACACGGATCTTTAGCTAGCTCTCTCTGACATGACTCACAACTCCTACACTCACTGACACACCTAACTCTGAACCTCTGAACTCCTGAACTAACACATTCCAGTTAGTAGGCCATTAATTATCACTCCCTTGAGAGAGCTTGACCAATCAGGGAGCTGTCTCCATGTCTCTGTTATCACCAGGCAGACTTACTCCTTCACATGACCTTCTGGCTGTCTGCCAAACCTTAATTGACTCTGTGTGAGTAGCTGCACGTACACAGTTTCCCAACACCCCCTCACAACTCACACACAGTGCAATTAACTTCTGAGCACATACAGAGTATTTTACCCAATTTTGTTCTGCAAACCCAAGCTTTCACACATTTGCTTGTTCTTTACAAACGACAACGGTTTTGTAAATATGTCAGCAACATTTTCAGTACTCTGAACATATTCACATGCAATGACATTTCTCTGTACATTACTTAACACATTTTGGTATTTTACGGCCACATGTTTGGATCTGGATTTAAACTGTTCAGTTTTACTGAGTGTTATACAAGCTTGATTGTCAACATACACCTGAATTGGAGAATTGCATTGTATGCCCAAATCTCTCAGCAACTGTTTGTAATACAGCAGCTCATTGCAGAGCTCACTTAACGCTGCAAACTCAGCTTCGGTGGATGACACACTGACTATACTTTGTTTTCTGGACTTCCATCCAATCAGTGACCCATCAAGAAAAAACACTAATCCAGTAACTGATTTACCATCAGGTAAATTTGCCCAGTCGCTATTTGAGTAACACGTAAGCATTTCATCACCTGCTGAACTTAACTTTAAAACACTACCAGCAGTATGCTTCAGATACATCAGAACACGTTTTACTGCTTTCCAGGCACTCACGGTGGGTTTAGACACTTGCCTGCTCAAAATCCCTACTGCGTAGCTGATATCAGGCCTGCTCCACTGTGATATGTACAGCAAACTCCCAATAGGTGATTGATACAAATCAGGTTGCTCAAACTCAGAGCTTTTATCAGCTTGCAAACCCTTAACAAAACCTAAGTCCATGGGAGTAGTTGCCCCTTTGCAATCCTGCATTCCGTATGTTGTTAGCAGTTGTTTAATTTTCTTTTCCTGGCTAAGCAACAAACTGCCATCATCTGCCCAGCACACTTCCAGAGCAAGATAACTTTTTGCAGCACCAAGGTCTTTCACTTTGAACTTTTTGGCTAACTGTGTGGGAAACGCTTTGATCTGTTTGTCTGTCTTAGAGAAAAATAACAAATCATCAACAAAGACCAGACAAAACTCTTGTTTATCATTAGCACCACACACATACAGACAACTGTCTGCAATGCTGTGTTGGAAACCTAAAGAAACTAGAGCCTCATCTAAGCACTTGTTCCAATTTCTTCCAGATTGTCGTAAACCATACAAAGCCTTGTGAAGTTTGTACACGTTGCCTGGGTTGTTTGACCCAGACTCAAAACCAGGGGGTTCTGCTAAATAGAGTTCTTCACTCAAACTAACATGTAAATAACCTGTCTGGATGTCAAAGTGGTTTACTTTCAGCTTGCGTCTTGCTGCAATTGCCAGCAGCAGACGCAAACTCTCATTTCTAGCTGTGGGAGCAAACACTTCGTCAAAATCAAGCCCCGGTCTTTGGGAAAAACCCTGAGCCACTAAACGTGCCTTGTACTTAAAATCCCCAGTGGCTAACGGCTTGAGCTTGTAAACCCACCTGCACCCCAATATTTTAGCTCCTTTCGGTGGTTGTGTGGGTGTGAACACCTCATGCTCAACCAGAGAATCCTTTTCCTCCTGCATAGCGCTTTTCCAGAGCAAAACTTGGTCCTCTGGTAACGCCAGCATCTCTTTGTAGCTTTGAGGTTCAACAGCTACATGAAAAACATTGACAGTACCAGGCTGAAAACGATCTGGGGGTACACCTTTATTCTCCCTCTGAGATCTTCTGGCAGTAAAACTGTCTTCGCTTTTACTGTCATCCCCCTCAGATTCTCGCCCCCCTTGAAGATATGGAATTCCTCCTTTGGCAAAAACTGACTGCCATTCTCATTAGTCTCAACAGAAGAATCCTCCTCTGTGTCTGGTTTTCTTTTAGCTCTCAAAGATTCCCCCTTTGATATTTGAAACCAAACCTCAGAATTGGCATGCAGCTTCTCCCAGCCGCTATGCTCACAGAACATAGCATTTCTTGAAACAACCAGCCCATTTTTACCAACAGCAAACCTGTAACCTTTGGCCAAATCTTGGTAACCTACAAAAATAAGCTGTTGCACTTTGGGATCACCCTTTTTCCTCTTAGCTCGAGGCACATGAACCCAGGCTTTTACACAAAAAGTACGCAAATGATCAACTTTGGGCTTTTTGCTAAACAATTTGAAATAAGGCGTAGTTCCAATTGATCGATGAAAAATGTGATTCTGTACATAAGACGCCGAAAGATAAGCTTCAGCCCAATAAGCTTTTGATAGACCAGCATCCTCAAGCATTGAGTGCATCATCTCCTGAAGACTTCTATTCTTTCGCTCACATAATCTGTTTTCTTACGGACTATAGGGGTTTGTCTTTCTATGCCCTTTGTCTGTAACCAAGACTGAAAAGGTCCAAACATAAACTCGCCTCTTCAATCACTCTGCAATTTGCCCACCTTGAAAGAAAATTGCCTTTCAACATAGTTCACCCAGCTTTTGAACTTGGTAAACACTTCACCTTTGTGCTTCATGGGGTAGACCCAACAAAACCTTGTGGCATCGTCAATGATCGTTAGCGCATAATGTGAATTACCCCTGTTGAGTGCGAAAGGACCCACCACATCAGCATGCACAAGCTGAAACGGTCTTTCGCTCCCCCTTTCACTTCTGGGATAACACCCATGATGGCTCTTAACTTTTTTACACACATTACAATCAAGGAATTTGTCACAACCCTGTAACACACGCCCATAACTCAGTTGTGGCATTTTGGTTACACTCTGCCAATGGGCATGACCTAATCTTCTGTGCCATAAATGCAAACATTTTTAATGAAAACTTTCATTTTTACATACAGGTTATGTGTCATTGCTAGCTAGTACAGACTCTTGAACACAGTCTTTTAACACAAACAACCCATTTTCTGCCAGAGCCCTCCCCAATGTCTCTCCACCTTTCTGGATCTCACAGTAACTGTCCCGAACCAGCACTACAAACCCAGCTTTCAGCAGACAGGAGAAAGACATCAGGTTACTCCTCAGCGAAGGAACACACAAAACGTTGTCCAGATGCGTGCGTAGACAGGAGACAAACACAGAGCGACCCGACTCCACGTCAGATTTCATCCCGTCAGCCAACGCCACCTGGCTCCATGGTGTAGCAACCTTCATGGCAAAAAATGCCTCTGAAAGAAAAATGTGCCAGGAACTCCCTGAATTGATGATCCAGGTGTTTCGCTGCTCATCAGAACACTCGACCACGGCCGTCACAAGTTGCGCTGTCTGCTTCTTCTTTGCAAACTTCTGCTGCTTGCACTGCTTTGGACACTCAGATACGGCCTCCTCCAGACACTGCTTCCTCAGATGCCAGGTAGACCTGCACCTGTAACAGCACCGAACAGCAAACGCAACCTCTTCGCCATCCGTAGCTCGGGTACGTTGTTTAGGCTGTTTCTCTTCAGAAATGCTGCCTGCATTCCTCACAAGCTGATCACTTGACGAAGCACTTGAAGCTGACAACTCCTTGCCCTCACGCCTCTGCCATTCCTCCAGCAGCCTGCCAGTGACATAATCCAGAGTCAGATCTTCTTCACACATAGCTTCCAGCGTGAGAACGAGATTGTCCCAGCTATCAGGGAGAGAACTTAGGATAATGCAGACCTTTTCCTCCTCCGGAAGATTAGACCACTTCCGAACTTGAGAGGAGGTGGAGTTGCGGGCTTCACGCCCTCTCCAAGTGTGCGGGGGCTGGCTTTCAGCCTCCACACGATTGAGGGGATCCCTTGCCACGTCATCCCCTGGACAGCCAATCGGCTGGCCTAGGGGGAGCGTGGCTTGTGCGATATCACACTGGCATGGCCAGGGATCTCCCTCTTTTGCCGCCTCAGCTCATCAGGTTTCCCACCCTCCCACCCTTTAGGTTTTCCTTTTGACCTTGCTATGGACCTCAGGTGGTCACCGTTAAGGGGCCTGGTAGGAATTTTTTCCACTTGGCAAATTGGCACCAGCCACTTGGTTTTTCGCCTACCTCATAGCAAATCGTCACAGCTTCCTCGGCATTGGCGGTTAGGCATTGGTAGGGGTAT
This sequence comes from Podarcis siculus, assembly GCA_034642415.1. Lineage (NCBI taxonomy): Eukaryota > Metazoa > Chordata > Lepidosauria > Squamata > Lacertidae > Podarcis > Podarcis siculus. The sequence continues at coordinate 5,212 of JAXCMG010009668.1, read as the reverse complement.
TGTCATGTAGATGAAGGGGGGAGGAAGCGCCATCACCTCCCCCAAATATCGAAGGGTAGTCCGGTAAAGGATTGGGGGGGGGGCATGTCCATGTCCGAAGCCTATGGAGGTGAGGGCCTAAGGCACGCCCCCGAGCGGTGACCCCGGGGGAGTTCCTAAGTTGATGTGCATCAGCTGGACTCCCCCTAATGGTGGTTAACCCTTCCCGGTCTTCAAGCAATCAGGCTGAAGCTGGATAGTCGGTTAGGACCAATGTCTAAGCCAATACCGCTCATTCCTGTAGCCAATAAAGTTGTGGCCATTTTTTGCCCATTAACCTAAATATTTGTGTCATGTGTCTTTATTTCCACCAGGGGGAGGCAGGAACTCATCACGCAACAGCCTCTCTCCTGAAGTGCCACAAACTTCAGCTGCAAATCATGGAGATGGTTTTGCATTGTGACTCCTGGTTTTAGCTCAGACTTGTACAGAGCCTTCCGGATAGACAGCTTCAAACTAGCTGTCTCCCGAATGTGGAGATTTCTCAGTGCCAACCACACTTCAAGCACAGAATCGAGCCCACGCACGTGTGGCAGCTGCAAATCATCCAGTCCCAGGATTAATGTGGCTTTTGTTCTTTGGTCTCTATCTTTGTCTTCAGCATCAGGCTTCAAAGGCGGATTGTCCACCAACTCCCAGAGAAACTCTCTCTGCAACGTAGCCTGCATGCGTTGAGACCATAGCAAATAGTTGTGGTTGTTGAGCCATTCAAATGGCATCGCAAACGGAAAAGCCATTGCTTCTGAGGAGTGTTCCACAACAAGCAGGAACCAGCAGCTCACAGCTTACAAGAGAGAGCGATCCGCAACATCCAGCTTCCAAACACTCCAGCTGGTGTCTGTCCTTAGCAGCTCCAGACGTCCAAACACCCAGGACACGCAGGTCTTGCCAGGTCAGCTTCTGGCGTCGACACATACACATGACACAGCTACCTTTGATCACCTCCGGCCAGTCTTCGCCAACTCCTACGCTAGGAATCTGGGAGACTGTTGACCCAGGCGTCCACTGCTTCAGAACTCCCTGCAACCAATCTGCGCCAATCTGGGTCCATAACCTATTGGCAAAACCGATTGGTGTTTCGCAACTTTCTGACTAGTTGCAGGACCTTAGCCAGACCTAGCAGAGTACACACAGAATCCACGGAAGCAATTGGCGACTTGGCTGCAGACAGGATAGACGAAGCAGGAACCAGGAACTTGTAGTTAGGTGTTTATTATATACAGTGGACTATTTACAGGAACAGAACACGGATCTTTAGCTAGCTCTCTCTGACACGACTCACAACTCCTACACTCACTGACACGCAGAACTCTGAACCTCTGAACTCCTGAACTAACACATTCCAGTTAGTAGGCCATTAATTATCACTCCCTTGAGAGAGCTTGACCAATCAGGGAGCTGTCTCCATGTCTCTGTTATCACCAGGCAGACTTACTCCTTCACATGACCTTCTGGCTGTCTGCTAAACCTTAATTGACTCTGTGTGAGTAGCTGCACGTACACAGTTTCCCAACAAAGGTGTCTGTCCCGGACGAAAACGAAAGCAGACAGAACAAAGAACTGAGACTCTCGGAAGTGATGCAGAGTCTCTCTGCCCCACAGTAGGAAGGGCGCACTCTCTGAGCCGTTTAACCCTGTAAGCTCAGGTTCTCCTCAGAGTTTGTTCATGGGCCTCTCTAAGTTTAAAATATATTGGGGCGTATGTGGATATGTACATAGAGTTTAGATCATTTTTAATTGCCACTGCCCTTATGGTTTGTTTAAAAATATTTTTTCTGGGAATATAAGGGAAGTTCTTTGATCTTGGTCACTGAGAGTTCTTATTTGCCCATCACCAGATGGGCAGTGTAATGTACCCAGTTTTTAAGGGGTAATCCATTCGAGAGCTCAATCAGGCATTTTTTTGGGTATCCTAGTGTTGTCCAGATCATCAGCTTCTTATAGCAAAATTCAGGCTTAAACTGAATAAAGTAGGAAAAACAACTGGGCCGGTAAGATACAATCTAAATCAAATCCCTTATGAATACACAGTGGAAGTGAGGTACAGGTTTAAGGATTTAGATTTGCTGGACAGAGTGCCTGAAGAACTATGGATGGAGGCCCACAACATTATACAGGAAGCAGCAACGAAAACCATCCCAATGAAAAGGAAATGCAAGAAAGCAAAGTGGCTGTCCAACGAGGCCTTACAAATAGCGGGGGAGAGAAGGCAAGCACAATGCAAGGGAGATAGCGAAAGATACAGGAAATTGAATGCAGATTTCCAAAAAATAGCAAGGAGAGACAAGAAGGCCTTCTTGAACGAGCAATGCAAAGAAATAGACGAAAACAACAGAATGGGAAGAACCAGAGTTCTGTTCAAGAAAATTGGAGATATGAAAGGAACATTTCGTACAAAGATTACCATAATTAAGGACAAAAGTGGTAAGGACCTAACAGAAGCAGAAGACATCAAGAAGAGATGGCAAGAATACACAGAGGAATTACACCAGAAAGATATGGATGGCCCGTACACCCCAGGTAGTGTGGTTGCTGACCTTGAGCCAGACATCCTTGAGAGTAAAGTCAAATGGGCCTTAGAAAGCACTGCAAATAACAGGTGCTACACTCAATATGCCAGCAAGTTTGGAAAACTCAGCAGTGGCCAGAGGATTGGAAAAGATCAGTCTACATCCCAGTCCCAAAGAAGGGCAGTGCCAAAGAATGCTCCAACTACCGCAAAATTGCACTCATTTCACACGCTAGCAAGGTTATGCTTAAAATTCTACAAGGAAGGCTCAAGCAGTATGTGGACCGAGAACTCCCAGAAGTGCAAGCTGGATTTAGAAGAGGCAGAGGAACCAGAGACCAAATTGCAAACATGCGCTGGATTATGGAGAAAGCTAGAGAGTTCCAGAAAGACATCTACTTCTGCTTCATTGACTACGCAAAAGCCTTTGACTGTGTCGACCACAGCAAACTCTGGCAAGTTCTTAAAGAAATGGGAGTGCCTGATCACCTCATCTGTCTCCTGAGAAATCTCTATGTGGGACAAGAAGCTACAGTTAGAACTGGATATTGAACAACTGATTGGTTCAAAATTGGGAAAGGAGTACGACAAGGCTGTATATTGTCTCCCTGCTTATTTAACTTATATGCAGAATGCATCATGCGAAAGGCTGGGCTGGATGAATCCCTAGCCGGAATTAAGATTGCCGGAAGAAATATCAACAACCTCAGATATGCAGATGACACAACCTTGATGGCAGAAAGTGAGGAGGAATTAAAGAACTTTTTATTGAGGGTGAAAGAGGAGAGCGCAAAATATGGTCTGAAGCTCAACATCAAAAAAACGAAGATCATGGCCACTGGTCCCATCACCTCCTGGCAAATAGAAGGGGAAGAAATGGAGGCAGTGAGAGATTTTACTTTCTTGGGCTCCATGATCACTGCAGATGGTGACAGCAGTCACGAAATTAAAAGACACCTGCTTCTTGGGAGAAAAGCAATGACAAACCTAGACAGCATCTTGAAAAGCAGAGACTGTTGGAGGGGGATTTCCAGCCGGTGGCCGAGGACAGAGTGACTCCAGGAGACATAGGTGTAAAACCCAAACTAAAACGAAGACTTTATTACTAAACAATAAACACAAACTCTGGTGGGTGTTATTCCTGCAGGCAGGCCACAAAACTCAGCTTTTTTCCTTTATAGCAACGGTCAGCTGCAGCCAATTAACCCCAGAAACTTCTTAAAGGTATACACACATGTTTGTGCCAAATGTCCCCCAACACCCCCTCTCATTCAAACAGAAACAGAAACAACCGTACTTTAAACATATACAGAACATATTTACACATCACGCACAACAATTCCTAATTTTGCCACTAGTTGTGCATGTTTCTCAAAAGTTAGTGCTTTTGTAAATACATCAGCCACATTTTGCATACTCTCACAATACTTCAGCATTATCAGGTTTTGCTTCACATTCTCAGCCACATTTTGAAATTTAATTTCTAAATGTTTGGATTTGTTTCTAAACTGCTCAGACCCAGCCAAAGTTATTACAGCTTGATTGTCTTCCCATATTTGAACTGGATAATCACATTGTATATCTAAATCCTTGAGGATCTGAACATAAATTTTATTTCATTACACAACTCTGATAAAGTACAGTATTCAGCCTCTGTTGAAGATGTGGCCACGATACCTTGCTTTTTGGACTTCCAACCTATCAAGGAATCCCCAAATTGAAATACCATTCCAGAAATTGATTTTCTATCAGGAAGGTTGGCCCAATCGCTGTCAACGTAACACTGCAATTTTGTAGACCCTGAAGATGGTAATCTTAAACAATAATCAAGTGTTTGCTTTAAATACCGGAAAATACATTTTAAACCTTTCCAGGCATTTTCTGTGGGACAGCTTACTAGTCTGCTCAGTATTCCAATTGCATAACTCAAATCTGGTCTACTCCACAATGAAATGTATAGTAAACTTCCAACTATTGAATGATACATTTCAGGATTTACAGGTTCTGTGCATTCTCCTTCATTCTTGAAAAACCCGATTTCCATTGGGGTTTTTACTCCCTTGCAGTTTTGCATATTGTCTCTTTCAAGTAACTCCATTATTTTATCTTTTTGACTCAACAAAAAACTTCCATCGTTTGTTCTTTGAATTTCTAGACCGAGATAATTTTTTACTGGACCCAAATCTCTTACTTTAAATTCCTTTCTTAGTTGTTCTGCAAACTTTTCCACTTGCTTGTCACTTTTTGTAGAGTATAGCAAATCATCAACATAACACAAACACAATTCTTGTTTATCACCCTTTCCTTTAGTGTACAAGCAGTTATCAGCTAAGCTTCTTTTAAAGCCAAGATTTTTAAAAGTATTATCAAGACACTCGTTCCAATTTCTGGCTGACTGTTTGAGCCCATAAATTGCTTTGTTCAGCCTATATACAGAATTCTGTTCTCCTGCCTCAAAACCTGGCGCTTGATTCATAAAAAATTCTTCTTGCAGATTTGCGTTAAGATAAGCTGTTTCAATATCAAAATGATTTACCTTAAACCCACGTTGTGCTGCAAGAGCTAGCAATAAGCGTACACTTTCACTCCTTGCAGTAGGAGAAAAGGTTTCATCAAAGCTTTCACCTTTTCTTTGAGTAAAGCCTCGTGCTACCAGCCTAGCTT
>JAXCMG010009666.1:0-14128 GCA_034642415.1 Podarcis siculus | reverse complement strand
CCTGTCATGGCTATGTCTGTTACATAGCGATTCAAAAGCTGTCAAGGGTCTCAAGCCTTCACCACTGCATTCCAGAGACTTTGCAAAACTACATGGTTGATACAGTTGTAACCAGGACCATTTAATGCATTTTGTCTTTCCTTCATGTCCTCTTCTGAGATTGCTTTACCACTTACAAACAAATCTCTAATCCTATAGAAACCATTTGTTTCATGATCTCCAAATGGGTTATACTGTATTTGTTTGCATGTTTAAATAAGGGGTGATCTAGCAGGGGCATCAGTGATGAAGGCCTACTAGCCAATACGGAGTTCCAATTCCACCACACCGTCAATGTTACTTTGAAAAATGGGTTGTCCACCTTTTCGTGTTCCATTTGAGGCAGCTTCAGGTAGGGCAGAGCACGTACTGATGATCTTGTGTGGATACTTTCTCTCTGCGCCCATGCAATATCTACTTTGCCTTTAATGAGTGGCATCAATGAGTGGCCCCTCTTTATTGCTATGTCTAAATAAGTTTTTTTGACTGAATCTGGGTCTTTTTCCTAATGAGATAAAGGAGATTAATTTGTTTTGCCATTTTTTAAAAAAAATGTTTATAAAACCTGAATCAGGAAAGAGAATTTCGGCAGAATTGACATTTTTATAGCTGCAATAAGACCTAGCCAGCTAAGGTTTTTGTGCTTCCATTAAGACAGTTCTTTATTACCATTTTGAGCAAAGACTTATCATTTCTTCATTTTCATTGATTAAGATCAGCTGTAAAGATTATCCTGAGGTATTTAAACCCCCAAGGGCTATTTTTATCTTTGACATTTCTGTCAGCTGCTTTTGAACTGCTGCATATTTAATTTGTAGTCCTGAAATTCAATAGAAACTTTCAAAATGCTCTTTCAAAGATTAAAGCACAACAACTGGATCTTGCCCAATTACCAATGTATCATCCACAAACAAATCTACTTTTTATTCAACATTTCCTATTTTCACTCCCTTCACAGAGGCACATAGTTGGATAGCTAAGATCTTTATTGCCACTGCAAAAAGCAGTGGTGACCCTGTTGAGGTTTCTTGGAGCATCATCATATCCATTTACCATGATTATATCTGAAGATTTTGAGTAAATTTGTTGAATCGTGTGCAGAATTTTTTCTCCAAATTCTAATTTAGAAAGTAAGAGTTTCAAATAGGTCCCCTCAACTCTGTCAAACACTTTAAAGGCATCAAATGAATTTAATGCCCCTGGAGTGTTTCGCAGCTGCAGGTCATAGATTATATCAAGAAGTCTCCTTATAGAGTCTGCTGTATTTCTTGAGGGTATGGATCCTGTTTGATCTGTGGTGATGTATTGACCTATGAAGACATTTAATCTCTTAACCATCACAGCTGTGAATAGTTTTTCATCCACGTTTATTAAAGCAATCGTTCTATATGAATCAGTTTGGTGGAGTCTTTCATTTATAACCATTTTTATTAATTTTTCAGTTTATACATCTCAAAATAAACATTTTACATGTAACATAGGACAACCCCGCTTTCCCTTTCATGGTTCATTTTACTTATCTATCGTAAAATTACTTTCCCCAAAAACCCAGAGTCCTTTTTGTTGGGGATAATCCAAACTGAAATTCCCAGGCGCCAGAAAAGCTTATTTATGTATGCAAAAAATGTGCCCTGTGTTTCGTTAGCCTCAAAATGTAAAGTTAGTGAGGTCCCAACTAAAGAGGATTGGAAACTTAAGTTGACAGAATATGCACAACTTGCAGATTTAACATATAGAACAAGAGAGCAAGAAGAACACACATTTAAAGTAGAATGAATAAATGGAGAATAACTCCATCGCTGAAAATGTTGGCAGCATTTATAAAAATTTTTTAAAAGAATATTTATTCAAAATTTTAAACATTTAACACCCAACACACATAATCCCATCCCCAACAGTACAATAAACAAACAAAAAAGAAAAAAACAAAGTAAAACATACAAAAGAGAAAAAAACACAACATCAAAATCAGATTCTTAATATTCAGACTTTCTTCACTTTTTCCGACTTCCTCACGTCTTTCGTTCCTGCTTTCCAAATTTATAAAATTCTGAACAGCAAATTATCACCTTGTTTCAATTTCTTATTTGTACTTTTCCAATATTATGTCTCTAAATTTAAATTTGTGGTTCGAGGACCCGACCCAGGCGAAGTGAAATAAAGAGACAAGGACACGTGATATAAGGTTAATGGGCTAGAAAAGGCCACAACTTTATTGGTTACAACAATTGAAAAGGTATTGGCTTAGGCACTGGATCGAAACAAGTGGGTTATTCACCAGTAGGTGGAGCCTGTTGATGCCAATCCAACTATAGGCTCACCCCTGCTGTCACCGAGGGTCGTGCCAAGGCCTCCCGCCAAGCAGGCATCAGACGGAATACACGACCCCCAGATTCCTTTAACGGAATACCCCTAAAAATTGAAGGCATAGGCGATGGCCACACCTAGCACTTCCACACACCGCAACACATTATTCCAATGCCTAACCGCCACCCGAGCCAAAGGCTCGCCGCCAATACCCTCAAAGCTGCAACCAATCCCAGATGTTCTTGATGACACTAGCTAACCAAAAGTCATTCCCCAGATCCGATAGGTGGACACCGTCATCCCGGTATAAAGCTTGGTCGCTAATCCGGATACGGTCATAATAAATAACTCGGCCATCCATAAAGCACACCCAACGGGCCACCGCCCGATTTACAAGTTTCCTGGTTCTTTCAATGGCCATACAGCTTTGCGCACCGCGCCACACAGTTCTTTTCAGGAAGGAGGACCAGAACACCGTTGTTTTGGGACACAAGGCTGCGAATGCATTCAAGTCTCTTTTTATGCTCGACAACAAGTCCACACTCCTTATGTTGACGAGGTCATTCTCCCCCAAATGAATCACCAGGATGTCGGGAGGGCCGAGCTTGGCTACTTTCTCCCACAGCAATGGCATCAGTTCTTCCCAACGCATGCCTCTTTTTGCAAACCAGGAAACTCGAACACCACGTGGCAGACCGAGATTGGGTGCCAGGCCACAGCTCACTGCTCGTACGTGGGCCCAATGCACTATACTGTGGCCGCAAATCCACACGCTTCTTCCGGGCATAGCTGGGGGTAAAGATAGAAACAAAAGGAAGGGTAAGTAGGCTAAGGGGTAGGCACAAACTAGCGAATATAGGACTTATAAACAATGGATTTCCACCGGCCCAACTCTTTTATTCTTTCTGCCGGTAACCCCAGGTGCGCGGCCGTGGTAGCGGCCCTGATCAGAAATGAATGCGCAGCGTACTCCTGGGAGGATAGGCCGCAAGCTTCAATAGCCTTGCGCAAAACTCTAGTGAATTGGAACCTCAACAGGGGCGACCCATCCTCGTGGATCAGGAACGGTCCCGGGACGGCTGGTCTAAGGCAGAGATACCGCCTAGTGTCCTTTACCGGACATGGGATGGTCGAAGGAAGAATGAGGCCGGGGCAGGCTGGCGCTGCAGCAAAATGCTGCTGAACACGCCCCCTCCGTGGCTCCGGGTTGGATGGCCACCAAGGCGGCGTGAGCGCCAGCCAGGTGAACGGGCGGCAGGGGGCCATGCCCCCTGCAAGCCGGGGCTCGGGCCCCGACCACAACCCCTCCCCTCTCTTTCAGGGAGGAGAGTCTTTATTTACCAATGACTTAAATATTCAGTTTAGGCATAATATTAACTAAAGAATTAACTTTTTATCAACTTTCACCTATTCTCAGATTCTTTTCAACTAGCTTACTGATGCCATATTTATTTTTATTCTTGCATCCTTCTTAACATTCATACAATTTACAATGTTTTTGTAAGTATTCCTTAAATTTCTTCCAGTCCTCTTCCACTGCTTCTTCTCCCAGGTCGCGGATTCTGCCAGTCATTTCTGCTATTTGCATATAGTCTATCAGTTGCATTTGCCATTCTTCCAGCGTGGGCAAATCTTGAGTTTTCCAATGTTTAGCTATAAGTATCCTTGCTGCTGTTGTTGCATACATAAAAAGAGTACAATCCTTCTTTAACACCTTCTGACCGACAATGCCCAAAAGCAAGGCCTCTGGTTTCTTAGGAAAGGTATACTTAAATACCTTTTTCAGCTCATTGTATATCATTTCCCAGAAAGCCTTAACTCTAGGGCAAGTCCACCACAGGTGAAAGAACGTTCCTTCATTTTCTTTACATTTCCAACATTTGTTATCAGGCAAATGATATATTTTTGCAAGCTTGACTGGGGTCATGTACCACCTGTAGATCATTTTCATAATATTTTCTTTTAAGGCACTACATGCCGTAAACCTCATCCCGGTGGTCCATAACTTTTCCCAGTCAGCAAACATAATATTATACCCAATGTCCTGTGCCCATTTTATCATGGCTGATTTAACAGTTTAATCTTGTGTCTTCCATTTTAACAGCAAGTTATACATTTTTGAAAGAACCTTAGTTTTAGGTTCTAACAGCTCTGTTTCTAACTTCGATTTTTCCACCTGGAATCCTATCTTTTTGTCCGACTTGAAAACCTCTTTAATCTGGGCATAATGTAGCCAATCCCGCACTTTATCTTTCAGTTTCTCCATACTCTGCAGTCTCCAAGACTCTCCATCCCTTTCTAGTATTTCCCAATATTTCGGCCATTTGGCCTCCATATTGAGTCTTTTCTGGGCCTTAGCTTCCATTGGTGACAGCCACCTTGGAGTCTTGTTTTCTAATAAATCTTTGTATTTTGTCCAGACATTGAACAATGCTTTCCTGACAATATGGTTCTTGAAAGCCTTATGACTTTTTACCTTGTCGTACCACAAATATGCATGCCATCCAAAGGCATTGTTAAAACCTTCCAGATCTAAAACATCAGTATTTTCAAGAAGTAGCCAGTCTTTCAGCCAGACTGCTGCTTCATAATACAACTTTAAATCTGGCAGGGCAAACCCCCCTCTTTCTTTAGCATCAGTTAATATTTTAAACTTAATTCTGGGCTTTTTGCCCTGCCAGACAAATTTAGAAATGTCCCTCTGCCACTTCCCGAAGCACTCCATTTTATCCATAATCTGTAAGGTCTGAAACAAAAACAGCATTTTTGGCAATAAATTCATCTTTATAACAGCAATTCGGCCCAACAAGGAAAGTTTCAATCTAGACCAACTTTCTAAGTCCCTCTTAATTTCTGACCAACATTTTTCATAATTATCCTTAAATAGACTCAGATTCTTGGCTGTTATATTTACCCCTAGGTATCTCACTTTTTTAACCACATTTAAGCCTGTCTCTTTCTGAAACCTTTCAGATTCTGAAGGTGTCAAGTTTTTTTCCAATACCTTAGTTTTCTGCTTGTTTAGTTTGAATCCTGCCACCCGACCAAAGTCATGAATCAGTTGTAGTACCCTTTTCGTACTAGATTCTGGCTCCTGTAATGTCAAAACCAGGTCATCTGCAAAAGCTTTAAGTATATATTGTTTAGCTCCGACCTGAATTCCTTCCACCAACCAGTCCTCTCGAATCATGTTCAAGAGCACTTCCAGGACCGAGATAAATAACAAAGGGGAAATAGGGCAACCTTGTCGTGTTCCTTTTTCAATCTTAAACTCTTCTGTCACCACATTGTTAACTATCAATTTAGCCTTTTGCTCTGAATAAATTGCCTCTATCCCATTTTCAAACCCCCGTCCCACTCCCATCCCTTCCAAATTTTTCTTCATAAACCTCCATGAGATGTTGTCAAAAGCCTTCTCCGCATCTATAAATATTAACACTGCTTTTGTATTAATATTTGTTTGCAAAAGTTCCAGAATGTCAATAATATTCCTAGTATTGGTAAACAACTGTCTACCTGGAAGAAAGCCTGCCTGATCCTTATGAATCACTTCATTTAACACTTTTTTAAATCTACTTGCTAAAATGTCTGCAAAGATTTTGTAATCCACATTTAGGAGGGAGATGGGACGGTAGTTCTTAAGCTGTGTCTTTTCAGTTTCTGATTTAGGTATCAATGTGATGAAAGCTTCTTTCCACGTGTCCGGTGCTCTCTTCCCCTCCATAATCTCATTGCAAACCTCCAATAAAGGATGCAGCAAAAAGTCTTTCAGTATCTTATAATATTTGGAGGCAAGCCCATCTGGCCCTGGAGATTTGCCCAATTGCATATTCTGAATGGCTCTTTCAATCTCTTGTTGTGTTATTTTATGATTCAGGATTATCTTATTTTTTTGAGACAATTTGGGGAGTCCATTACTCCTCAAAAATTGGCTTATTTCAGTCTCGTTCTGCGGCCCTTGAGTGTATAGTTGTTTAAAGTATCTCTGGAAGCACTTTCTAATCTCCACCGGGTTCTGGATATTTCTCCCCTCGATCTCAAGATTAGTAACCGTATTTAATTTTTGTCTCTTTTTCAACTGCCATGCTAGCAGTTTTCCACATTTATTCGCCGATTCAAATGATCTTTGTTTCATTAACCTAATTTTCCATTCCACTTCTTGATTTATCAATTTAGAATATTGCCATTGATAGAGTTTAATTTCTTTCAAAATTTCCTGTGACTTTGGTTTTGATCTTAACTTCTTTTCAGATTCTTTAATTTTCTCCAGAATCCTATCTTTCTTCTCATTCTCTGCTCTTTTCTTTATGGTATTTTGCTGTATCAAAAACCCCCTCATAACTGCTTTGCTTGCATCCCAGATTACTTTTTTCCCACTGTGGTATTCAAGTTTATTTCAAAATAGTCCTTCAGAACTTTTTGGGCCTTTTTAATGATCTCCTGGTCCCTAAACAGGTTGTCATTCATCTTCCATCTAAAAGAGCTGGTTGGTGTTAATCTCATATCCATTTTTACTGCGTTATGGTCGGAGCAAGTCTTTGGGCAGATTTCCACTTTTCTTATCTTAGGTGCCAGCCCTCTAGTTGTCTATATTTTGTCGATTCTTGTCCATGTCAGTTGGGCTTCAGAAAAGAATGTTCCTTCTCTTCCTAGGGGGTTCTTTGTCCTCCAAATGTCAATCAAGTCCATATTGTCAGTTAATTCAAAGAAAGTTTTAGGCAGTCTGCCATCTTTTGTCACGTTTTGACTGTGAGACTTGTCCATGTTTGTTGATACCACCCCATTCATATCTCCCATCATAATGATGTTGTTGTAGTCCATATAGTCCAGCATTGTCTCATGCAGCCTCTTGTAAAATTCTGATTTCCCCTCATTTGGTGCATAAATTCCTAATATCAAAAACTTTTCACCTTGAGCTTGGATCTCAATTGCCAAAATTCTTCCTTGCTCATCTTTGAATAAAAATTTTGGTGCTAGGCTCTCCTTTGCATAGATCACGACTCCTCTCTTCTTGACTCGGTCCGATGAAATAAATTCTTGGCCTAGTCTCTTATTTATTAACACTTTCCTATGAAGCCTAGTCACATGTGTTTCTTGCAAACAAATAATGTCCAATTGTTCTTTCCTCAAAATATGAAATATTTTTTTCCTTTTTTCCGGAGAGTTGCAGCCATTAATATTCCAACTAAGAAGTTGCAGAGACATCCTGGACGAATATGTTATTCCTTTGATGGTGGTGGCGTTTTCTCTTTCTCCTGATCCTCAGATCTCACAGGTGTAGGTGCAGGCGATGGCTCAGGCCCTGAGAGTCTATCGATCCCCTTCTGGAGGTCCTCTCCGTAGGCACTCAGAAACTTTTCTTTATCCTCGGCTGTTTTGATTCTCACTTTCTTCCCTCTAAATGTAAAAGATAATCCCTGGGGAAATTCCCACCTAAAAGCAATTGAATTACTCCTCACCAGTCGTGCTAAGTCTGTATATGTAGATCTGAGGTCCAAAAGCTGTTTCGGGATATCTTTATATATTTCTGCTCTTTTATCCTGAATTTCCAGTGACTTTTCGTAGTGTAGACCTAGTATTTTGTCTCTTTCTTCCTTTGATCTCAAAATGACCAAACAATCTCTGGGCCTGTCTTTCCTTGTTATTTTCCCAAGTCTGAAGGCAGTCACAATTTTAAAATCCTTTTCTTCTTCCAATTTCCAAGACTTGGAAAATTCTTTTGTTAAATATTCAATTAGATTTCCTTGCTCAAGTTCTGGAATTGACCTCAGTCTCAAATTATTTTCCCGGTTCCGTAGTTCTATCATCGACAGATAGGCCTGCTGCTCACCAATCTGTTTGTGTAGTGGTTTTACCTCCTGCTGTAATACTTCAAATTTTTTATTGGCTTCCTCAGCCAATTTACGGTTTTCTGTAGTAGCTTCAAATAATTTCCCAATTGCTTGTGCATTCAGAGCAACTTGTTCAGTTAGTTTGTTGACACTGGCTGTATTTTGGTCAATCTTAGCCGATTGTTCATCCGCTTTTTTGTCCAAAACCTCCAATTTTGGAAGAATTTTATCTAATACTGAATTAGACCCTCCTGCAGCCATGCCTTCCAACAAAGTTTGCTCAAATCCTTCTTCTTCTGTCCCCAAAGCAGCAGGAACAGATGGTCTGTCTTCTGTTTCCAAAACAGCAGGAACAGATGATCTATGTAATTGTGAGGTTAGAGTCAGAGTTGTTTGTTTAGCTCTTGCTTTAGCTGCTCTTGTTCTCCCAGAGCCGCTCATTCCAAGTCCGTCTGTTAACCAAGGTCAACTTATATACATTCCCATGGGAATCCACAGGCCCAAAGAGTAAACAACAAGATAGGAAGGTAGAGAGCAGAAAGACAAAGTCACATACAGTTGTAAATCCAAAATCCTCTAGAGGGGGCTCAACAAAGTAATGAGGGAAGGGTAATCCAAGTTTTAAAACTTTCTCAAACAATGTCCAAAAAGCCTCCAATTTCCAAAGAATCCTTCAGGTCTCTTAAAATCAGCAGAGTTGGACTTAAATATAAAACAGTATCTCCAAAGGTGCAGGAAACAATGTTCCAATGTAGCAATTCCAATAACACTCAGATGTAACAAGCCAAAATTTCAGAGTATCAAAGCTTCAAAAGTTTCAAAGTATTAAAGTCTGCAATGCAACAGTTCTGTTTATCAGGCAGCCTCACTGCCTGGGATTCACAGTAAATTTGTACTTCCACAGGGAGAGGTTGAGACACAGTCCATAACAAATAAACAGAGTGCAAAAAAAAGTTAAGTCCTTAATCACTAAAAGTTATTCTATATGATGCAAGAATTGGTTCTTTAATGTGCCTCTTCAAAGGCTCCAGACTTCAAAGCCCTTTTGTTTTAGCTTCTCAGCAGAAGCGGAAGACAGACTTCCTGGTTGAGTCTCCCGCTTGTTTCCAAATTTTAGCTTAATTTAGTCCCCAAATCCTTCCGTTTTTTTACTCACGGGTTGTTGCTTTTGAAGTCAAATGTTCCCAGGAAAAAAGGTCAGCGCTCATCGGCAGCGGCTGTGCGGCTTCACTCCACGGAAATAGCGATCGACCCACAGCACCACGCCAGCCCTTCCACGTTCCGGAGCCCCTTACGGGGTTCCTTCCTCGCTTCTGGGGGCGCTTCAGGTGCCCGCCGGGTCCCACGACCACAGGCTATCACCGCCTGTGGGTTTCTGATGTGGGTCTCCGCTTTGCCGTAGCGGACGACCCGTTTCCGCGGAGCTTCCCCTTCACAGCATGAAGAGGACCGCCATTACCGTTTTGCGCCGCCTCCAGAAGTCTCAGCATTTATAAAAAAATAACACAGTAAATAATTGACGGTGGATGTAAAAGTGGAAAATTTATTTGAATGGTTAGAGTAAGAGAAGTCATTGGATATTTTAAAGTTTTATAAAGTTTATTTGAAATTGTAAAACAGAAAATGTAATAAAAACTATTACAAAAAATGTAGGTCTATTGACTCCAAATGTAATTTCATTGTAATGTTTCCAATATTCTTAACTGGCTGAATGAGGAACATTTCAAATTAACCATATATAATTATTAAATTAGATAAACTAGGAGAAGAGCCACTACTCTTTGAAACAACAGTGCTGGGGATTTGTTTTTTTTGAAGCATTTTTTAAATGCAACTACTGCACTTAAACTTGTAGAATACATTAATTTGAAATACTGCAGAACTTCCTTCAGGTCCAATCTGTAAATCAAAACTTTTCTGAAACATGAAAAACCAATACAGTTGTACCTCGGGTTACATACGCTTCAGTTTACAGACTCCGCTAACCCAGAAATACTACCTCAGGTTAAGGACTTTGCTTCAGGATGAAATCAGAAATCATGCCCCGGCGGCACGCAAGCAGCAGGAGGCCTCATTAGCTAAAGTGGTGCTTCAGGTTACATGCAGATTAGACAAATTAAAGGGGAATAAGGATAGCAATTACTAATATTACTGTATTCTACGTTCATAACTGAAAGTAGTATGATTTCAGGATAACACAGGAGTGGAAAGTGCTGTTGTATTTAAGTGTTGCTTATGTGCTTCCCATAGTGAACTAGTTGGCCATTGTGAGAAATTGATTCTGGACTAATTATAGGTGAATCTGTACATATCAGTTTCATTTAGTTTCTCATTTTTCAAATCTTAAATCCAACTGTCCTGATGCCCGTATCATTACATATATAAGTTTTAGTGCTAGAGAGAAATAACTTTTGCTACCCACTCTGCATGTGCCATGCATAATTTTATCAATATCTCTTATAAATTCTACACCCCTCCAATTATTCCAGTCAAATGTATGTATTGGTGAGCTATGGGGTGAAAACATGAGCAAAATCTTTGACTTGCTGATCCAGGAGAAGGAAAACTCTGATCCTGGACCTCGTCTGAGATTATGAAAAGAATGCTAGTTAGGGGATGCAGGTGGCGCTGTGGGTTACACCACAGAGCCTAGGACTTGCTGATCAGAACGGTGGTGGTTCGAATCCCCGCAACGGGGTGAGCTCCCGTTGTTCGGCCCTTGCTCCTGTCTACCTATCAGTTCAAAAGCACATCAAAGTGCAAGTAGATAAATAGGTACCGCTCTGGCAGGAAGGTAAACGGTGTTACCGTGCCCTGTTCTGGTTTGCCAGAAGCGGCTTAGTCTAAAAAGGAAAAGGAAAAGAAGAATGCTAGTTGTCTGATTTCCACTCACCTGGGGAAAGGATGACCAGGAGGAGGGATGTACCCAGGTGTGCCTTCATAGCACTGTAATAAGCAAGAGCCAGGAAGAGCTGGACCACCATAGGCAACTGACACAGAAAAGAGTCCATTCAGATGAATTTAAAGGAGAAGGAAAGGGCCCTGAGGGCAACCCTTGGGAAACCTGGTTACTTGGGATGTGGGAAGTAGTGTTAGGATTTTTATCCACCCAAGCTGCTCAGTAGTAGCTCTCTGGTTGCTTATATCATGTGAGTGTCTGAGAGTGTGAGACAGGAAGTCTCAGTACTGTTGGAGTTTTGCTGGAGAGTTTAGTTTCACTTCTGTGTGTTATGCTGTTCTGTACTGCTGCTGAGAGAGCACAGACATGCTAATGGATTCTTTGTATACAGACTGTTAATAAAGTAGATAAAATATGCCTGCTTCTTGGGAGAAAAGCAATGACAAACCTAGACAGCATCTTAAAAAGCAGAGACATCACCTTGCCAACAAAGGTCTGCATAGTTAAACCTATGGTTTTCCCAGTAGTGATGTATGGAAGTGAGAGATGGACCATAAAGAAGGCTGATCACCGAAGAATTGATGCTTTTGAATTAGGGTGCTGGAGGAGACTCTTGAGAGTCCCATGGACTGCAAGAAGATCGAACGTATCCATTCTTAAGGAAATCAGCTCCGAGTGCTCACTGGAAGGACAGATCGTGAAGCTGAGGCTCCAATACTTTGGCCACCTCATGAGAAGAGAAGACTCCCTGGAAAAGACCATGATGCTGGGAAAGATGGAGGGCACAAGGAGAAGGGGACGACAGAGGACAAGATGGTTGGATAGTGTTCTCGAAGCTACCAGCATGAGTTTTACCAAACTGCGAACTTCCGGGTTGGCGCCATCGCCGAATGGCGGACTCCCTCCGAGCTCCGGAGGGAGCCTGCTCAGCAGGGGCTGGGTCTTGCCGTGCCGGCGACGCGGGGACCCTTAAAAACCATGGGCGCGGATGCCCATGGACATGGTGACTCGGCGGGCACCGTTAGCGCCCCCGACCCGCGAAGGAGCCTTTTTAAAGGCTCCGGAACGGGGGACGGGGGTGGCATGGTGCTATGAGTCTACGCTACCCCTGCCGAGCGAAGCCGCATGCCATTCGACGGAGAGCGCTGACTTCTTCCATTGAAAATTCGGACTGAAAATAACAACCTGTGAGTAATTTGGAGAATTGGACTTAAAAGGGAAAATTTCTATTTCTGGACTTAGATTTGGTACGAGCGGGGGAGACGTAAAAAGGAAGTCCGCCTCCCCCCTATTGTAGACATTTAAATCAAGGATTTAACAACTAAGATCAAATGAAGAGTCTGTTTTCTTTTATTGATAAAAGTTTTTAACCCCACGATGGGAAATCACAAGGAATTGTGCTGGAGGAGAAAAGTGGATTATGAAAGTGCAACACCCCCCCCCCCCCAGAATCGGGAGAGATCCGAGAGAGAGCCGGGTGAAGAGATTGAAGACTTTGACAGCTGTCAAAGTTGGAGAATTAAAAAAGGACTTTTTCAGGAGGACTTTGCTGGTCAGATTTGCCACAATTTGGATATAAAGTATCAAAAATAAGGAATAACAAGTTATTTTGACTTTTGGGTGTGATTGGGAAGGAAACTAAGTTACTGTAATCCCCCTAGAGGGGCCTCAGGACATTACAAAAATAACTGCAAGTGGAAAATTACTCATGGAACTGGATTGGACTTCTTATCTCCTCGGAATGCTGCAAAGATGACTTATTATTTTGTCTACAGAGGCACCACATTAAAGGAGACAATAGGCATATCTATTGAAGAATGGAAGGGACTCGACGTAAGTTTTGTTCCTGAATAATAACGCCTCTGTAGTTTCTGAACTAGTATGTTTTTGCAGAGTAACAGGGAAAGAAATCTGAGAAAAGTAAAGAAGAAGAACAAGGAATCCACGACGATTCGGAAGAGAATGAAGGAGGAGCCAAATCACTGTGAAAGACCAAGGAAGGCCAAAGGCCTGACAGGGAAGACATTTGTGACATTCAGACCAAAAAGGATTAAGAAACAGAATTTGAGTTTTTACTTTTAAAGAGAGAGGTCTGAATGGAAAAGATGGACTTTCTTGTGATAGAGCCTTTTTAAAATTGGGTGTTTTGAAATTAAAGATTATTAAGAAAAACCAGCAAAGTGGAAATAAGAGGGAGTGGTTGGAGTGTGAGGATCCCAGGCTGAGGGTAGTTAGGTCGTTGGTGATTGGGGATCGACACCGGGAAAGGGGGGAGGGAGAGTTGGAATCCAAAAGGTGTAAAATTATATCTTGAACATTTCTTTATCTTTTATAACTTTTAATCTATATGTGTATTAAAAAGGGGAAATCGTGGAAGGGAACCGGGGTCGTTCTTAGGGGAAGGGAAAATTTAAAAGCTGAAAAAAGGTGGAGTTTTAAGGGAGAGTGGTTATACAATACGAATTTAAATTTGAATATTGAGTTAAACATAAGTTTTAAATTTGGGGTAAAACTTGTGGGACTTAATTTGGTGGAGAGGGAATACAACAGGGGGAGGGGAGGGGGAAGCCCTGGAAAGATGTTAATGAAAATACGGTTTTGAAGGCTTCTGTTTCTTTTTCTTTTCTCTTTTTTCGTTTTGAGCTTTCTGGAAACTTTAATAAATATGATTTAAAACAAACAAACAAACAAACTGCGGGAGGCAGTGAAAGACAGGAGTGCCTGGCATGCTCTGGTTCATGGGGTCACAAAGAGTCAGACCCGACTAAACGACTAAATAACAACAACTACAAGGTAGTTTTAGAGCTACAGATTGACTCTTTCTTCTGCTATGAGATGCCAGAAGACGAGTGTGCTCCTCTCAGGAGGGAGGGGTCGCTTATCACCGGTCTCTCTGGACTGAGGAAGATTTCCAGGAAAGGGTGACCACCGGAGAGACGCCCCAGTGTTTTGGGAAGGTGGTGGCCATCCCGGGCATTTTCCCAACAAGTAGTGACTATTTGTCATAGAACATGTGATCCCAGATTACAAAGTTTGTTAATGAATTGCAATG
>JAXCMG010009665.1:0-24339 GCA_034642415.1 Podarcis siculus | reverse complement strand
TTCCATAAAGTATCTTTGTTTTAGGTTTGTGCCCCCCCCTTCCCAACTCTCTTAAGTTTCTCCCCGCAACCCCTGTCGATTTAGTTGTGGCCAAGGTCCTTTGGGGGAGACAGAGTGAAGTCCCTGGGGTGCCCTCCCCGTCTGGAGCACGGATGGGGGGGGGCAAAGTGGGGTTTCGCGTCTGGGGAGGCTCGTTTACACTTCCAACTCTTCATTTCTCAATGCACTTTTTTGGGGTAGCAATACAAGGAGCACCTGCGTCCTGAAATTAACCGGGCTTTAGAGAATTCTTTGGGGTTCGTTTTGCGGAAAGCTAGATTCTCCTTTAACTAAAAAAAAGACCCACTGACTCGCTGGGGGTGGGGGTGGGGCCTTGGATCTCAGGAACAGCTGCCGGCCAAGATGAACCCCCAAAATGACTTCCGTTGCTAGGAGAAATTTTCTTTGGGTGGGGGGAGTTCAGAAAGGAGAGGGTTTGGGGTGGCCAAAGCCAAAAATCAAAATCTGATCTGCGGGGCTCAAGCCTAGCCCCCTAAAACTTCCAACTGGAACAGATCTCCTTGGGAGGGGGTGAAAAGGAAACTTTGGCTGAACAAATTCATGTGAGGACAATCCACCCTGTTGTTTTTGTGTCCGACCCCCCCAAATACAGATCAGACACTCACAGTGACGAATTCCAATTTTTGCTAAGCTGCTCAGCTACGGGATGTTGCCTGAGAAGTCTGTCTCTCCGCTGCAGTTTTAAATCTTGTGCATTTTGCTGCAGGGAGCAAGGAAATGGGTAGAAGCAGATTTCTTCCTCGGGGGTTGTTTTGGGGCAGTAGGGAGCGGCCCCCCCTTTCCTTCTGGGTTTCTTGGCCATCTTAAAATCCCACCAAGGGTGGACCACCAGTTAGGACCACACCTTGGCAAAGGCATCTTTGTGCCCCCCTCTCTTCCAGCCAACCGGACCCCCACACCCTTCTAGGTCCTGCAAAGTTTCCGGGCACACTTTGGGGGGTGGGGGGTCCGTTGCTTCTAAACAAGGACTGAGAAGCCTTGCAGCTTCTTTATAGACAAATATATTTTTATACAGAGAAGAAGGGGAGGGCAAAGCCTTCCCTTGCACCTATTCCAGAGTAGCATGTTCTGCTTCCTTTAAAATAAAATAAAAAGCCTGTCGTTGTCCCCCCCCCTCACTTACAAATGTTGTAATCACGACACTTGTTAATGTCAGGCTATGGTTGGCTATGGGGGGGGGGCTGTGATTAGACGGGCAGGGAAGTTTTTTTTGGGGGGGGTCCTTGGTCTCTTGCACTAAATGGCACCCACGTCGCCCAAATTCTACGTGTCTTAAAACTGCCGCACCTCCTCACTAGTAATACTCCCCCCCCCCCGTTGCTTCGATTCCCACTACCTGTCTCCCCCCCCACGAAAAAAAAATACCCACCAAAGCTGTGTATGCTTGCCCTCGTCTTGTTCACTTGATTGTGCTAGAGTCAAATTGGTTAACAGTGGGATCTAAGGTTCTAGTCCTCCTCGTTCCTGGACAGCAGGACCCCCCCCCCTCGCCGACCCCAAGTTGTGTTGGAGGGAGTTAGTGCCAGAATGCAAGGCCCCTTGACCCCCCCACGCCTCTCTCTCTACATCGGACCCCTTGCAAAAAGCCGAAATTAAGTTTTCAGTTGTGTGTGCTTTTAAAGATGGGGTTTTTTTTGGGGGGGTGCCCCCTTTTTTCTTTTATGGCTGATTTCTTTTACGGCTACTTGAAGAATAGGCAAGGTGTGGGGAGGAGAAAGAACTATATAAAAAATTCAGATTATCGTCTTGCTCTACCTGGTCTTAGGTTTATAAACTCAGTGCCTCAAAAGAGGGATGTGTGGGTTTTTTGGGGGGGAAGGGGGCATTGGAATGGAAAGATGGGAGGAGGCGTTAAGGTAAAGGGCAGGGAAAAATTATAATCCTCGATTCTGGCGACTTTCACTAAAAATAGGGTTCCTTAGATACGTGCAATGTTTGAGCTTGTTCCCCAAACAGTGCAAAAGAGGAGGGGAGGGAATTAAAAAATTCAGCCTTAAACGATATACTTGGGGAGGGGAGGTGGTAATGTAGTTCCAGTCCCAGGGTGTAAAAGAGAAATTAAAATTAAAATGTTTATGTACAAAGAGTGCATGTGAGTGTGCTTGGATTATCAATTGCAATGTGGATTATTCTGGTTTTTGAAAAGGGCAGACTTTGAAAAGATTTACCTTGGCAGAGGTCGACATCAAGGTGTGGTTTTTGCCGTTTGGGCCCAGATTGTCAGACGCTTGCATCAAAATGAATCTTGCAGACCCAGCAGTGGTGGTTTGTTTGGTTTGGTTTGGTTTTAGAAAATAAAATTTGCTTTTTTTTTTGTTTAAAAAAAGGGGGGGGGGGGCGTGGGGGGAGGTTCATCGATTTGAGTCTGCACAGAGACGAGATCTGTTGCCGATGCGATTCCAAAAAATCGAGGCAGCGAGAGACACTTTTGCGTTGTCAGTTTTTAGTTTAACTGCTTTAAGCAAAACAAAAATGTACACAGGTAAATGGCATATAAAAGTTTCTCCGAAGCTTCTTTGAAAGCCATAGAGGTTTAGGGGCTTTTCTTTTTTTTTAATTAAAAAAATTCAAAAAAACAAGGAGAAAAAAAAAACCCTGAAAAACAAAAAAATTAAAAAAAAAACTTGAAAAATAAATTCTGCAAAGATGTTTCTTTGGGTTTTGGCTGAAACAGGAGGGTGTGGTACTACTCTTAATGTTTTGTTTCCGAAAGTTCTTATAGCCCAGGGTGTAGTGTAGGTTAGAGCACTTGCCCAAACTTGGGGCTCCAGCTGTTGTTAAGACTACAACTCCCATCATCCATAGCTAGCAAGTCAGGGATAATGGGAATTGTAGTCCAAAAGCCGCGAAAGACCCAAGTTTGGGAAAACCCTGGTTTACAGTGTCATACCAGGACCTAGAAGACTACACCGTTTGGGGTTTCAGGCAGCAGGCATTCCTAGCCATGCTGGTCCTGATGATTCTAAATAAAGGGCTGATTTAGCAGGAACCAAGAGTCGCACTTGGGACGCGGGTGGCGCTGTGGGTAAAAGCCTCAGCGCCTAGGGCTTGCCGATCGAAAGGTCGGCGGTTCGAATCCCCACGGCGGGGTGAGCTCCCGCCGTTCGGTCCCAGCGCCTGCCCACCTAGCAGTTCGAAAGCACCCCTAAGTGCAAGTAGATAAATAGGGACCGCTTACTGGCGGGAAGGTAAACGGCGTTTCCGTGTGCTGCGCTGGCTCGCCAGAGCATCTTCGTCACGCTGGCCACGTGACCCGGAAGTGTCTCCGGACAGCGCTGGCCCCCGGCCTCTTGAGTGAGATGGGCGCACAACCCCAGAGTCTGACAAGACTGGCCCGTACGGGCAGGGGTACCTTTACCTTTAAGAGTCACACCATTGCTCCAGCTAGTTCAGTATTGTCGGCACTGATCGGCAGCAGGTTTCAGGTCTCTCTGAGCCTGGCCTGGAAACTGAAGCTGGGATCTTGCGTTTGCTCCTAAGCACTGAACCACAACCCTCCTCCCAAATAGGAACCCCACAAGCACTCTGCATGAACCAGTCTTGCGCTGGGTGGCAATCCAAGGTAGACTGTGCTTGCGCATGGAGGTGCGCCAGCAAAGCACACAACGTCTGAGCTGCTTGCCAGAGGAATGGTTGGGCTCATGCCGCCATCGCTGCTTCCCGTTGGCCAGGAAGTTGGGTGTCCAGAGAGCTCCAATTGCAGAAAAAGGGAATTATTCCACCAGGTTTTCCAACACACGTTTTCAGACAGGGCAAAAATCTGGGTACTTTTGTGAAGACGGAAATGCTCCTTGGCTGTTAAAGTATTGGAGAGGCCATTGATCCTGGTGTGTGTTGTACGTTCATAAAAGCTAGTTGGTAGACCTGTGTTTTGATTTAAAAAAAAACCCCAAAGATTAGGTCCTGCAAGCTTGAAGCTTGCCCACTTTGGACATTTACACCCAGCAAAGTGGATTTCCTTTGCAGTCGATGCTGAAAGTGAGGTGTTACTGTGAAACTCCTTTCCCCCTCATCCCTATTTATTGCCAAAAGGAACATTTATCCTCTCCCACCTAGGCCCCAGTTGATCTACTCAACTGGGAGCAGTCCAATGGCTTCTTAAAATATACTAATTTCTATTAAGGTTTTTCAAAGGTTGTAGCAAATTTACTTCACGCACAATATATATTCACTTACATTTTTGTTACTAACCCACGTCTTGGCCATTTTCCCCCGCTGCTCCCTCGAATCCTCATGGTTTCATATTGCTAGAATACTTTTGAGATAGTCCCAAAAAGGCCTCCAGTTTTTCCGTAAACACCATTTTCATCTCTTCGTTTTACAGTCGATTCCTCATGCTTTTTAGGGCTATCAAGACAGGGAGCGGTGCACCTTCAGCCCCCGCCAGCCAAGATGTGCAGGCACCGTTATTTCGCTTCCAGGGTGGCAAGAGTAGGAGTGCCTGTGCACATGTGGGCAAAATCCTGGATCATGCTTTCCAGCTCACAGGACAAAGCAAAAACATGCGGCAAAAAATACCTTTTTAAAACAATCATTTCATTATTTATACCCTGCCCACCTGGCTTAGGGGTTTTTGAGGCTGAGGTTTCCTTTTTAAAAAAAGAAATGGACACGTCTTCTGTCGCTTGCCAGGAAATGCAACCGACCTACCTTTGAAGGCAAACTATTCAGAACGAAGTTTCCCTCTCCCTATTGATACGCAAAGGACCAGGCCTGGTCTGCAAAAGAATCGCCCTCCGCCGATTTAAAATTTGCCTGCTTTTGCATACAGCCCCCTTTCTCCTTTCGAATCACCAAGAATCCCTCGCTGAAAGACAACCTGCCTTTTATTGGATTTCCTATTTACAAGAGAGAAACCAGGGTGAACACTGAAAATTATATATATATATATAATATGTATATATAGCACATCTGATACATTCATTATATTTCTGTCATAATTAACATGAGCAAATTTCCAGGCGCGTCGGACCTTCCAAGAGGTTGGGGGCTAGGCATGGTGGGCAAGCGAGATTGTGAACGGCAGGATTCGCACCAGGGCCCAAGAACCATCAACTGGACAGGATTCTGCCTTCAACTGGTGTGAACAAACCACCACCATCCCAAGCACACCCTATAACCAAGAAGGGCGCACTAGTGAGATTCCAAAGGGGAGGGGCTGCAACTGCAGTTAAATTTAAGCTACTCAGCCACCCAAAAAGTCAGTAGCTGTGCTTGGAACCTATTCAGTGATCTCTATATACAGACTGGGGGGGGGGGCGTCTATGTACACAGCTCAAGAAGGGGGGGAGGGGTGGAGAGCAAATGAAGAGAGGCAGTTGAAAGCCCCTCCAAAACTGATGCGCCACTGCTGCAGCGACATGCACTAGCGCACTCTTCGGAAGAAGCCAGAGACACACAAAGGCTTTTGCACTGAGAAGCTGGTAGCTGAGGAATGGCTCCATTATCCATACTGGCCATATTGAGGCTCACAAGTGCAGGTGACAAACAGGGACTTGCACTGGGTGCTCTACCACAAAGAAACTTTTTGCATTTATTTTATTTTTTTAAAGCCCAGCCCAGCTTTCGAGCACAGCTAGGGTTCAGGTGATGACAGCTGCGCACCCAAGGCAAATTGCTTTTACAGGTTTCCACAGGCAGGAAATTTCACGGGGGGGGGGGGGGCAGAATGGGCAAACAAACTGTCCCATCAGTGCTGGTGGGGATCCCACCTTTAGCACAAAAGCCTTCTAGGTTTGATGCATTTCTGTCAGGTCACCAAGATGCCCAGGGTTTTCTAGGGGTGGGGGTTCTTAAGCCTCTGTTTGGCTGCTGGGTCTTTGGGAAACGCAGCTCACCGTAGCCCCAGCTCGAAAACCAACCCCCAAACGAGCAAATCGGCAGTCACGGCACCAGCTTGTGAATGGGAACCAGACTCAAAAGGAGACCGTAGAAGAGTAAAATGCATTGTTGAGTTGCACTATATTATTATTATTATTAGCAGCAAGCAACATATTGACGACCAGAGTCCAGGGACTTCAGCCACTCCCGTTACTCTTCAATCAAGGCAAGTCTTTTTGTGGCTGCGAATCACCCTCAATGCCTTGCGTTCAGGGACGAGTCCCTCCCCAAAAAATCTGTCCCGTGACACGATAAGGTAGTTGTCCGGCGAGGGCAGGAGCAGCCTGGGCTGGCGAGGGCGTTCTGGGTCAAGCCTTGCCAGGTGACCAGCCGTCAGAAACACAGTTCCTCCTTGCCCTGCCGCATCCCCCTGTCCGGCCTGATCCTGGCACAGAGGGGGGCTTCCTTTGGCAGGGATTGTCCATCCGCAAGAGCGAGTCTGCCCCCGCCTCCCCACTGCAACAGCTGGATGTAGAAGCAGCTACGTTCACGATGCAATGGTAGAGCCGAGCTGCCGGCATGGGCAGAAGGAATTGCTAGCCGCTGTCCCGGCCCGACTCAGGCCAGCGAATCGTCCCGTCAGTGGGCCCCCAGTGTCGGCCCGGCTGGGCCCCCAGCCCCGGCTAGCAGCCCTCCTGCCAGCACGGCAGAGGACGGCCTGCGGTTTCAGCTGGGAAGGACACGGAAGGGGTGCGCATGGAGGGGGAGAGATGAGGCGGGAGGAGGGGGGGGCAGCAGCACATGGCCGTCCGCCCGGCAGCGAGCTATCCCCCCGCGGCGGCCCCTATGTGTAGAAGATGATCTCTGGGATCTGTCCGTCCTCCACGGACGTGCCGTTGTTGTTGCCGGCGGCGTAGCAGAAGGTGAAGCAGGTCTTGGCGCCCGTCGTCGGCGACTCGTGGATCACTTTGCGGAGCCCTTTGGTGCCATAGTGGGAATCGGGGCCCTGGGAGAGAGAAGGGAGAGAGCATGTAAGCAGTCTTGCAGTCACGCCCCAGGCCAGCATCCTGCTCTTAGTGGCCGATCAGAGGCCCCAAGGGGTAAACCCTCACACAGGACTCAAAGCACAAGAGCAATTCTCCCCTTCTGGGGTTTTCGGAGGCATTTTCCGAGGCCATCAATAGATTTCTTTGCCACAAATCTGTCCAATCCTCTTTTTAAAGCCCCCCAAAGCTGAGATAATAATAATAATAATAATAATAATAATAATAATAATAATAATAATTTATTATTTATACCCCGCCCATCTGGCTGGGTTTCCCCAGCCACTCTGGGTGGATTCCAACAAAACACTAAAATACAATAACCAACATTAAAAGCTTCCCTAAATAGGGCTGCCTTTAGATGTCTTGTAAAAGTCTGGTAGTTATTTTTCTCTTTTACATCTGGTGGGAGGGTGTTCCACATGGCGGGTGCCACCACCGAGAAGGCCCTCTGCCTGGTACCCTGTAACTTGGCTTCTCGCAGCGAGGGAACCGCCAGAAGGGCCTTGGCGCTGGACCTCAGTGTCCGGGCAGAGTGATGGAGGTGGAGACGCTCCTTCAGGTATACTGGACCGAGGCCGTTTAGGTTAGTGAGCTCCACAGCTGCAATTTTGACCTGAGCAATTACAAGGCTGGTGACTCCCCACACAAGAGAGACCTGCGTCTGACTTTGGGGCTGAACAGTCCACTAGCCGTAAAGCGTGGCCCATGTTGGGGGGGGGCATTTAGGAACCACTGTTAGAAATTACTCAGGCACCAGGCCCGTTTTGCGACTGGCGCAAGTCCAATTGCGACCCTATGGAGATCTCAGGGCACCAGGTGGGCTACTGACATCTCCACCTGGCTGCCCCCTCCAGCTTCCTTAAGCACGTCAGCAGAAGAGCTGATTTTTTTACATCTAACTACCACCTTTTTCTCCAAGGATTGCATGCTTTAACCCCCCCCCCCTGTTAATCCCTACAACGACCCTGTGAGGTGGGCTAAGAGGCTGGGACTGACTCCAGGGAGCTTCATGACTGAGTGGGGATTTGAACCCCAATCTCCCAGGTCTGATACTCTAACTGCTACGCCACCCTGCCTTCCTAGAGCCCTTCTGCTATGGGAAAGCTCTATAAATTAAGTAGGTAAATAAATAGAGGGAAAGCCAAATGTCCCTGAGAGAGGGATCTGAAAAGATTTTCCTTGAAATTTGAATTTGTTTTATTCTGGAATGTTTTATTTGATGTCCTGCCAACCGCTTTGGGATTTTCACTTTACAATATAAAGCGGTATAGAAATGAAACGCAAACAACTATTACCACTATACAAACACCATCGGGGGGAGGGGGTTAGGCACCTAGACATACCTCAGTTTAAGGTACCCTTTGGCGATTGGCTTATATATTCGAGTTTCTAACATCGTTAGGAGCCCACTTGCCATTCTACTCGCCCAAGACTACGAAAACAAGAACAAAACCACAGAAATGGGTGATTTGGGGCTAGTCACCGTCTCTCAGCCAAACCTACCTTGCGGGTTTGTTGTGAGGATAAAATGGAGAGGAGCAGCAAGAAACTTGTACAAAAGATGCGGAAATAAATGGAATAATAAACTTTTAAAATAAAATAATAAAAGGAACAGGCAGCTAGTGAGCCACAAGACCAGCCTTGGTGACCTGTGGCGGTCCCCCTCCTCCTCACCTTCCCAAGCCAGGACAAAGCACGTCTTCAAAACCAAATATAAAAGGACCTGGAATGTTTTCACACTCTCCCTGAAGGGCAGAAAAAGCTGTGCAGTTACCTTCAAGGTGGCACAGGCTGTGTAGCTGACAGTGGGCAAGATCTCAACGGGCTCCTTAAACATGACCCGGAAAGTGTTGGAAGACCCATCGCAGCTGAAGCCGGTGTCATTCTGGCCCAGGATTGTGTTGCTGTCGGTATGAATAATCTGGGGGGGGGGGGCAGTGGACGAAGAGAAAGGGGAAAAGAGAAAGAAAGGGAAACCTTTTAAACTCACGACATCTCTGCAAATGAAAATGTAAACTCCTCTCCCTGGCCTACGGAACCAGAACTCTGAGTCCACCTAGCCCAGGGCTTCCCAAACCTGGCCCTCCAGCTGTTTTGGGACTACGATTCCCATCATCCCTGACCACGGATCCTGCTAGCTAGGGAGGATGGGAGTTTAGTCCAAAAGCAGCTGGTCTTGACAATGCTGTCTGCTCTGAAGTATTGCGCTCGCTCTCTCTCTCTCTCTCTCTCTCTCACACACACACACACACACACACACACTTTTAAAAATACTTTTAAAAATAAAAGTCAATCCACCCTGGATTTTCCGGGGTTTTTCCTTTGCTATGGGATCAGCCACTGGATGCCCCACTTTTCTTCAAAAACAAGCATCTAAAAAGTATTAGTGGGAAAACTTCCCTCCACTGCCTCCCATCCCTGGGTACCACATTTCCTCAGCAACCATCGGTTGGTGGACGGACGGAAAAGCAGATGGGAGTCAGTTACGCCCCTTTCCCTTCCTCTCTTTCTCAGCAGATCCCCCTTTTATCTGTTCACCTGCCTGGCCCCTTTCACGGATCTTCGTCCTTGCCCCACCTCGCCCGCCCCTGCCCCAAGTCAAAACCTGGAGAGTTCTCTACCTGTATATTTACTTGATAATCTGTTGGGCCGTGGATGGATCCGTACAACCCGAATCCGACGATAAATATCCTTTTGTTGACAGAGAACCTGGAGGGTTGGAGAGGGAAACCGGGCATCAAGCACAGAAGACTCCTGCTGGATACAGGCAAGCGAAGGTTGCTCTGCCGGGGGGGGTGCTTGGGGGTCTCGCAGATGACACCTGCTCGCAGCATCCCTGACACAGCAGCCAAGGTGGACAGGGGCCAACGCAAGGAGGAACCCAGCAACTCATGGAGGCAGTGTTAGAAACTCAGATATATAAGCTGGGTGCCAAAAGGCTCCTTAAATCAAGGTTACAGTCGCCAAAACGGAATGCCTAGTTGCCATTTTTGAGCAAGACAGCTAGCTATAAAGTCTTGTTTTTAAAATGAGGGACTGGCTGTGGATTCCCAGTTAAACATCTGGCTGGTTTGGATGGCTTGAGCTGGCTTAAAAACTTTGAGAACTGAAAGAAGAAAAGTCACTTGACCCCAGGGACGGTCCACATATATATTGGCCTATTCCGACCTCTTTTTTACTTAATGGTGACATGGACCGTTCATAACGTGGGGATATTATTCACAACTGTGAGCAGGTCAGGGGGCAGGAAGCAAAGACAAGTGACAACAATTTCATCTCTTGCCTGCAATATTATTATTATTAAATTTTATTTATACCCCACCCTCCCCAGCCAAGACCGGGCTCAGGGCGCCTAACACTGGTATAAAAACAATTGATTGAAATACAACTTAGAAACGAGATTAAAACACAACATTAAAATGCAGCCTCATTACAGTAGGAATTCAAATCAAAAACTTGTTTGGGGGATGAAAACGTCAAGTCTTCACCAAGGCCAACTATCCAGACTGGTCCTATGTGGGCCAGAAAAAAGCCAGGGAATAGGAGTTCCATCACAGAAGGAGAAAGGAAAGAGGGGAAGGGGATCAAGTTGATTCCAAGCCAAAGGCCAGGCGGAACAACTCTATCTTACAGGCCCTGCGGAAAGAGATCAGATCCTGCAGGGCCCTGGTCTCATGAGGCAGAGCGTTCCACCAGGTCGGGGCCAGTGTTGAAAAGGCCCTGGCTCTGGTTGAGGCTAATCTGACTTCCTTAGGGCCCTGGACCTCTAGGGTGTTGCTATTTATGGACCTTAAGGGAAATGCTGCTTTTTAAATCCGGGATGGAGAACCTCGGACGCTCCAAACGTTGGACTCCTGCCTCCCATCACCCTTGACTGCTGGGAGTCGTAGTCTGGCAATGTCCGGAAGGCGCCAGGATCTGGGGAAGCCCGGTGCCTGCTCCAGGTGTTGTGGAAGCCTCCCTCCCAGCCCAGCTGGACAAGGCTCTCTGCTGGGGAGCAGGCGAGTGGCGCCAGGGCCCAAGGTCCCACCTGATCCGGTCGCTGGTCCCACTGTACCCCCAGCGGCTCTCCACCTGCTGGAAGCGGTTGATGCTGCACTCCTTCCCCCGCAGGCAGCAGCGGGGGCGGTCGATGAACTCCACCCGCGGCTTGGGGTTGACGGTGAAGTGCAGGAACAGGCTGACCACTTCGCGGTCAGTCAAGATGCCCGACTGAGCTGGCCCTGGGGAAAGGCAGCAGGAAACGTCAACAAGGACAGCGTGAGCTTCAATGCCACATTTACTGGTTTTTTTACTTGGTCCCTCCCTTGTTCTTTTAATTTCATTTCACTTTTAATTTGTACGCTGCCTTTCCATATTGCACAAGGCCATTTATAAGCTGAAGAAACAACAAAATGCACAACGAAGCTCACGCGGCTTATAGCAACCCCGTCCGATGCAAGCAGGTCGTAATGAAAAACAAACAGCTTCTACTGAATAACGTAATGTTCGATAATCCATTTGGAATATAATATTACGCAGCAAAATTAACTCTCAAATAATCACCTTCAATGATTACAACAAATCATTACTAGACTATAATCGATTGAGATGACAGCAAGGCGCAAGACATAAAGCACTACATTTTTTAAAAAGACCTGTAAAAATATTGAATTGTCACAACCAAGTCACATCCGGCCAAGGTTACTCCGGAAGGGAATTTTGTAGTTTAATTGTGCAGTTTAAACTATGGGATTTGCTCCTGCCAGGCGCAGGGATGGTCACCAACCCAGGTGACTTCAAACGAGGATTAGACATATTCACAGAGGAGAAGGCGATTCATGGCTATGAGCTCCTGCATCCATACTCTCTCCCAACTGTCGGAGGAAGTAAATGCTTCCAAATAGCAGGGTCTGAGAATCACGAAAGAGGAGAGTTGCTCCTGCGCCCGGGTCCTGCTTGAGGGTTCCCCTTGAGGCATCTGGTTGGCCAATGTGGGAACAGGAGGCTGGACCAGGCGGGCCCCTTGTCGCCCTGATCCAGCTGCAGGACTCTTTAGGATGTTCTTACCCGAGAGAGGAAGAGGGAGAACACGTCTGAGCAACTGTTCAGGGTCACGGAGCAGATTGCTATGGGGAGCTAAACCCAAGTATAGTCGTAACTGCCCTGAGACCTGCAGGCACACGGCAATATACTACTACTACTACTACTAATAAATAATAATAATGATAATAATAATATCTCTCCACTCCAAAACTACAATTCACTGCTACCATGTTTCTAGGAAAGAGCTTACAAAGCTGACACACGACATGAAGAAGATAAGGACAGGAGAAACGACCCTCTCCTTTTCCCGCAATGTTAGAAATTGGAGTCATCTAATGAAACTGAAATCGTTGTGTGTTGAGCTTTAAAGCCCTAAACAGCCCTGTATCCCTGAAGGAGCATCTCCACCCCCATCGTCCAGCCCAGACACTGAAGTCCACCTTGAATGTCTTCTGGCGGTTCCCTCACTGTGAGAAGTGAGATTACAGGGAACCAGGCAGAGGGACTTCTCGGTGGTGGCACCTCCTGTGGAATGCCCTCCCAGCAGATGTCAAATAAATAAACAACTATCTGACTTTTAGAAGACATCTGAAGGCAGCTCTGTATAGGAAAAGTTTTAAATGTGTGATCTTTCACTGTGTTTTAATTTGCTGGAAACTGCCCAGAATGGCTGGGGTAACCCAGTCAGATGGGTGGCATATAAACTTAGTAGTAGTAGTAGTAGTAGTAGTATGCACAGGCACTCGCCTCTGGCCCCGCCCACCACTGTCATGTGCCTCAGGTCATGTGGCCCTTGGCCTTATTCATTCCTGAATTAGATGTCCTTCCAACTTTGCTTCAGACAGAGGGCATTCTGATCCTACGTGGAGATGTTCTGCCGCTAAGAAATGGCCCTTCCCCTCAACACTCTATCTTTTTAACGCAGAGGTGGAATGGCCCTCTGTCCCGGAAGCTTTAGCTGAGATTCCTGCATTGCAGGGGGCTGGGCTGGGTGACCTTTGGGGGGTCCCTTCCAGCTCTACCATTCTGTGATTCTATGATGGACAGTGTCCTCCTGCCCACATCATACACTCTCACACTCTCCAAAATCCACCGCCTGGAGGGGGGGGGGGGAAGTTGCTTCACCGCTCTTGTGTGCTGCCAACAGTTCCTGGCCACAAAGCCCTTCAGCAAATATTTGCTCTGGAGGGAAAGGTGTGGCGGCAGCACAGCTGCTAGTCTGTTCAGAAAGATCGGGACTGCAGAGGCCGGATTCTCTGCCCCCAAGTAGTGTGTGTGAATGTTTGGCTGGAGAATGGCTGCCAAGGACGCCTCATCGCGTGCTGGCAAAATACCCGGTCAGAGCCAAGCCAGCGGGTGCTGCATCCACAATATACATTTACAGCATTTTTCATACCACTTTGGGGACGTGGGTGGCGCTGTGGGTTAAACCACAGAACCTAAGGCTTGCCGATCAGAAGGTCGGCGGTTCGAATCCCCGTGACGGGGTGAGCTCCCGTTGCTCGGTCCCTGCTCCTGCCCACCTAGCAGTTTGAAAGCACTTCAAAGTGCAAGTAGATAAATAGGTACCGCTCCAGCGGGAAGGTAAACAGCGTTTCCGTGTGCTGCTCTGGTTCGCCAGAAGCGACTTAGTCATGCTGACCACATGACCCGGAAGCTGTACGCCGGCTCCCTTGGCCAATAAAACGAGATGAATGCCGCAACCCGAGTCGTCCGCGACTGGACTTAATGGTCAGGGGTCTCTTTACTTTTTTACCTATACCACTTTGAACCATCACAATTTTCCCCAGGTAATCCCGGGAACTGTGATTTGCTAACAGTTTCCTCACAACAGCCACTGTGGTCTAGTGGCATAAGATCTGGGAGACCAGGGTTCGAATTCCCGCTTGGCCATGAAGCTCACAGAGCGACCTTGTGGCCAGTAACTGCTTCTCAGCCTAACCTCCCTTGCAGTTAATCCCCTGTGGGGATTAAATGAGGAGGAGGAGGGAGAAGCATGTGCTTCTTGGGAGAAAATGTGGGATGTAGATGCAATAAATAGAACAACAGAGTCACAGAGCTGGAAGGGACCGTAAGGGGGATCAAAACTGCAACGTTGGGAGTTATCAACACCAACTGTCCTACACATTCCTACATGTTCCAGCCACAAACCCCTTCACTTTTGCTGATGAACCAGTCAATGAACTTCTATCAACAACCAGGGATTTGGGGGTGGGGGGGGAAGAGAGAGAGAAAGGGGGCGCTACGCCCAATCCGCTGAGCCCTCTGGTTCTTGCAAGCATCCCGAGCCCTTCTGTCACAGCACCTCAAGTTGTCCTCCAGAGCCAGCCCCACTGATGATGTGGGTTTTCAACGGGGGGCGGGAATAAATTGGAAAACTTCCCGATGCTGCCTCAAAATCAGCTGGGACCTGATTCAGCATCCTGCCCTCATGCTGAGCCAACCAGGTGTTCATGAGAAGCCCGCAAGAGATATTTAAAAGAGGCCGTTCATTATAACATGGAAACTAACCAGTTTGACTACCGTAGTTTCCATTGTGTTACTAATCCGTTTTTTCAGAAACTGAATTTTCCCATGAGAAAAAAACGGCGGCAGCAGAGGAATATTTCTTGCTCCGCATCACTGCCTGGCTCCCCCCTCGATATTTGCCATCCACAACAAGCGGCAAAAGTGCCTCTTTGTTCCCAGAGGCATTTGTGGGGCTGCGTGAGCTGGCAGCACACGTAACTCTGCACATTTATTTTAATGGCTTTTATTTCTCTGCAAGCAGCCTTGGGGAGAAGGGGAGGGGGCCGAAACAGCTTCCAGTGAAATAATCCACAGGGCGACTCAGGACTAGCCATTGCTCCGTGAAAGAGAGCAAGCACCCTGTTTGCATGCAGAAGGTTCAATCCCCAAAGGCACCCTCAGGGAGGCCTGAGAAGGACTTCCTGCCCAAATCCCTGGAGAGCCACTGTCAGTCAGTGTGGACAATATTGAGCTAGATGGGCCAAAGGTCTGATTCGGCATAAAGCAGCTACCTCTGTTCCTGAGGACTAGAATCTTAATTTACATTTAGGGGAAGGACCCTAGAATTTGGCAGTAGAGCACCTGCTTTCCAGAAAGTCCCAGGCTCTTTTTTATATTAAAATTTTTATTACCGTATTTTTCATTCTATAAGACGCACCAGACCACAAGATGCACCTAGTTTTTGGAGGAGGAAAACAAGAAAAAAAATATTCTGAATCTCAGAAGCCAGAACAGCAAGAGGGATCGCTGCGCAGCGAAAGCAGCGATCCCTCTTGCTGTTCTGGCTTCTGGGATAGCTGCGCAGCCTGCATTCGCTCCGTAAGACGCACACACATTTCCCCTTACTTTTCAGGAGGGAAAAAGTGAGTCTTATAGAGCAAAAAATGTGGTATTTTTTTAAAAAAAAAAACCCTTCAACTTTAATACATATTTTCCTTAACCCTTAACTCCATGATGTTTTTGTTCCCACCCTTTCTTTCTGCTGCATTATGTGACACATTTACTCCCCACAGTTATTTCCTTTCTTGCAATCGGTGTCTTTCCCTTCTGCTGCTTACATTTTGAATCCTGCTTGTGACTTCATTCAGTCATGATACTCCTTTGAGCAGTCCAAAAGGGGACTCTGCTCTTCAGTAACAGAAAGTCCCAGGTTCAATCCTGGGCAGGGCTTTAAAGGGCTCCAGGGCTGACACCCTGGACTTGGGATACGGCAGCCGCTGTGACATTCACCTGCTAAGTCTCCAGACCCCCTGGATTTCAAGGGAGGGCTCCCCGCTTACCCGCTGCGAACTCCTCGATGGTCATCAAGGGGAAGCGGATGAGGGAGAGGGCTTTGCCTAGGGTTTTCCGCTTGTTTTCTGGGACCACCTGCAGCTGCTGGCGCTGGCACTCGGCCTCGGACCACCGGACCACCGCGTTGAAGAGGCGCACCTCGCGGATGCCAAGGGTGTCCCTCTCCAGGACAGCCACCAGTGTATCTGTCGGGCAAGGAGAGTGGGGCGTCAGCTGCAGGCCCCGGCGATATAGGGCTTGAGGGCAGGGAAGAGGGGCAGCCACAGCTCTCCACAATGTTGCTGGGCAGGCATTTCCACCAGCCACACCAGCTGCCAGCTCACGGTTGTTCCTCATCCCTGATCTGAGAAGAGGCATGTTCCCATCTCTTGCACACAGCAGGGAATGCTATCTCTGTCTTGCAGCATCTAAGATGCTGACGGGACTCCAACTCCCATCATCCCGACCACTGACAACGCTGGGGCTTCTGGGAGCTGGCACCCCCTGAAGGGTCACAGGCTCCCCTATCCACACATCAGGGCAAACGGGGACGGCGTGGAGCTGCTTTTATTGCCATTTCATCCAGGAAAGGAAGGAACCTGGGAGGTTCACTGGATTTTGAAAGACAGCTTTGAGAAAAGTTTCACAAACTGAAACAACTGCTCTGAGTCGCAGAGAATTCTGGGGCCAATGCAGCTCTCGGGTGAGGGCAAAGGCCAGGTCCTGTCAACCTCAGTGCTGTGACCTGAGCTCGTACTCTCCAGACCAGTCCCAAAACCCTACTGGGGGTAAAATTCCTGCCATCCCTGAGATGGCTATGGACGATGGGAGTTGTAGTTCAGCAACACCCAGGGACACCCGAGCTAACAAGTTAAGCACCTTGTTGGGTGAAGATGGTATCACCAGGTCAGTGGGACAGGAAGCTCAGAGAGTTGCAACAGCAACTCTCCCGACACAGCAAAGGCTGGCTGTTCTAGTGGGGAGCTTGGCTCTCTCAATCTGATCTCCTTGCTAAGAAGACCAGAACTTTCCCCCAAAGCAGCCTGACAATTGCTGCCACAGATGAAGAACCAGGGCTCAAATCTGCACTGATCAGTCTCTGCACGTATGCAGAGGTACGCCATGACAGAGGGAGGAAGGCCGGACGTGGGGCAAGCCAGCCACCACTGCTACTGTTGGCTGCCCTGCCCTGTTCCCACTCGCCCTTTTCATCCTGCGAGGCTTGGGAGGAATGTAGCAGCACAAACGAGACCTCTGTTGGCAAGCGTGCTG
Source organism: Podarcis siculus (assembly GCA_034642415.1). Lineage (NCBI taxonomy): Eukaryota > Metazoa > Chordata > Lepidosauria > Squamata > Lacertidae > Podarcis > Podarcis siculus. Next base: position 7,336 of record JAXCMG010009665.1, on the reverse strand, counting down.
TGTGTGCCAGACAATGGGCATTGTGGCATTCGGCTGGTGGAAGACGGAAGGACAGAATGTCCTCCCTGCCGCCTGACGCAGAGAACGACTGAGCTGGGACACAAAATACCGACCAATGAGGCTTGTCGTTTTGCTTCAAACTTGCATGCTTCAATGCTCCTGCATGCATTTAAAATAAATAATAAACGAGACACACAATGCACATAGAAAAGTAGGGTGTAGGGATATGGCAAGGCCAAAACCCTTGATGCACAAGCTTTCTATGTGCAGGAATATCTTAAAACAAGATATTGTACGCTGGAGCATTCAATCATGCTGAGTTTCCCCACCGGCAGCCCAAAGGGGTGCTTCAGCTCAGACGCAAATTGGCACAGCCTCAATCGGCTGTTTCTGGGATCAACTTGGGACCCTCAAAGACTTGTATCCCAAACAGCAAATGCACACACACAAGCACACAACACAACAACCATGAACTGCTGTGCCAATCTGCAGGAATCAGATTTGTAATTATGCACATCTGTCCAGGGGCACAGCAAGAACTCCCTCCCCTTTGCTGGAAGTCCTATTCTGCTACTTCTCCCTGCTGGGTGTTGCATGAACTGTTTGGCAGCATACTTTGCAGCCACAGGGACTAGCAACTTGGGGGTTGGCGTGTGTGGGTTTTTTTAAATAAAAAAACCACATATCATGAATTTGAAAATGCTCAAGGAGGATTCTGTGAATAGTACAGCATCCCCTGCCTTTTCCTTTATTCACACAGGCCCAATTCCAGCCCTTCAGGAAGCCAGAACCCAAGCAGTACAGAGAATTATCCAAGCAACCGACCGACGCTACAATCCCCACTGAGCCTGCAAAGTGGACGACTCACCAAGGTCAATATCTGTGAAGCCTTCTGCGTTGATGGCGTCAGATGTGTTCTTATCTATGTTTTCCAGGCAAAGGCTTGCCAGCTGGGGCTCATCGAAGAGTCTGGCCTGAAAGACAGCCATCAGCCAGCAGGTGAAATAAAAATATACAAGCTTAATTAAAATGTGTGTGGAGGGGGTAACTCTATGGAGGGCAGCAGCCAGAATGCGGCAGATAGACTGGTGACTGGGAGCAGCCGCCGGGACCATATAACTCTGGTCCTAAAGGATCTTCAATGCCTCCTAGTCTGTTTCCAAGCACAATTCAAAGCGTTGGTGCTGACCTTTAAAGCCCTAAATAGCCTCGGCCCAGTATACCTGAAAGAGATACCCATCACTCAGCCCAGACACTGAGGTCCTCCTCTGACGGTCTTCTGGGGGTTCTCTCACTGCGAGAAGTGAAGTTACAGGAAACCCAGGCAGAGGGCCTTCTCAGTGGTGGCACCCACCCTGTGGAACAGCCCCTCCCATCAGATGTCAAGGAGAAAAAGAACTACACCTGAAGGCAGCCCTGTATTGGGAAGCTTTTAATGTTTGACGTTTTACTATGTTTTCATATGTGTTTGAAGCCACCCAGAGTGGCTGGGGCAACCCAGCCGGATGAGCAGGGTATAAATAATAAAATAATCATAATTGACATTATCTTCTCTGAACTAAGAGGTTCCCAATGATGCAACCTTTCCACATAGAGTTTGAAAGGCATTGTCTCAGCAAAGAACTGGGGGGCAGCTGAGGTCGGCCGGCACGGCCTACACCACCTTTTCCAACGCCCTCCAGATCAGTTGGGACCACCACTTGAGACAGCCTCTGCCAGCACAGAACCTCGTGTGCAAGCATACCTGCGTTAAGAGCATGAAGGCGTTATCTGCCCTGAGGTTCTTCTTGAGGAACTCCACACAGTGGGCTTCGAGCGCAGGGACGGCGTACTTCTTAGCGGTGTAAAGGGTCGTCATCACGGTCTCCGGCCCTATCTGAACCTCATCAGAATAGAGAAACCTGGGAGCGAGAGCAGGGAGGGCAGGGAGAAAGCACTGCTGCAATTAAAAACAAGGATTTTGACTTAAGATACAGCACTAGCATGCAATAAGTTAGCTGCTAGGTATGAAGGGTTCTCCATGCCCATAAATGGGAGGTGGGGGGGGGTCCTCCATTTTGCACCTGACTCAGCAGCAGCCCAGTCATAGCACACCACCAGAATCCTGGAGGTGTCTGCCTCCTCTTTCTTGCAATTTTCAGGCACAAGGAGGACTAGAAACCTCTTTTTAAAAATTGAAGATGGACGTCTCTGAGTGGAGAGCATGCTAAGCTGGGCAGGGCAGGTATGCGTACTTGCTAAATAACATTTATAGCTTGTTTCGTTATGTTTTTGTATGTGCTGGAAGCTGCCTAGAGTGGCTGGGGAGACCCAACCATAGGGGCAGGGTAATAATAATAATAATAATAATAATAATAATAATAATAATAACAACATTTAAAGGTAAAGGGACCCCTGACCATTAGGTCCAGTCGTGGCCAACTCTGGGGTTGTGGCGCTCATCACGCTTTACTGGCCGAGGGAGCCAGCGTACAGCTTCTTGGTCATGTGGCCAGCAGGACTAAGCCGCTTCTGGCGAACCAGAGCAGCGCACGGAAACGCCGTTTACCTTCCCGCCGGAGGGGTTCCTATTTATCTACTTGAACTTTGACTTTCAAACTGCTAGGTTGGCAGGAGAAGGACTGAGCAACGGGAGCTCACCCTGTTGCGGGGATTCGAACCGCCAACCTTCTGATCAGCAAGTCATAGCTGCTGCCAAAGAGCATAATACTGTACTCCTCCTCCATTTCAACTCTCAGGGTTGGGTGTGAGGATAATGTTAGCCTGAGAGGTAGCGACTTGCTCAAACTGCACCTGGCAAGCTTTGTGACTAAGGGTGGGATGCAATTTGTACCTGGCTATCCTCAGACCGAGTTTGGCACTCTAACCACTACACCATACTGCCTCTCAAACAAACCTGGACCTTCAATTTTTGTTTGTTTTTAAAAAGTATATTCACTTGATTCAGTCTGGCTTTCTATGGGTTATTTAAGAGCTAGGTTTCCACGAGCTACACAAACACACACACACAATCCACCCCCGGGAGTAACGTACTCTTATTTGCTTTTATGCTGTATGTCTATGCTTGTTTTATTAGTTGGATTGCTTTTAGCAACTGTCACATTTTTAGGTGTTTATTGTACTTAGTGAACTGTTGGAAACTGCCCTGGGGGTCAGGTCGACATGACAAAGGAGGACTGACAAACTGCAGAAATAAACAATAAATGAAATAAAACAAACTCCTTGTGGACTGCAGCCAAAAACATTGGAGCTGAAATGTTCATTAAAACTCTCACACACAAAAAAACCTCTGCTCTAGTAAAGCAGGAAGCTACCTCATGGTTCTGTCTAACTTAGTATTGTCTACACTGACTGGAAGCTCTCCAGGATTTCAGACTCAGGGTCTTTTCCTCACCCCGTAGCTGCAGATGCCATGGGATGAATCAGGGAGCTTCTCTTATCAGGAAGGGGTGAGAGAGCTGGGCATGTTTAGCCTGGAAAAGAGGAGACTGAGAAGAGATATGAGAGCCGTCTTCCAATATCTCAGGGCTGTCACACGGAGGAGGGAGCAAGCTTGTTTTCTCCTGCTCTGGAGGGGAGGACCCAAACCAAAGAACCAAGAAAGGAGATTCCGACTCAACATCAGGAGAAACTTTCTGATGTTAAGAGCTGCTCCACAGTGGAGCGGTCTCCCTAGGGAGGTGGTGGACTCACCTTCCTTGGAGATTTTTAAGCAGAGGCTGGATGGCCACGTGTCCTGGATGCTTTAGCTGAGATTCCTGCACTGCAGGGGGTCAGACTGGAAGACCATTGGGGATCCCTACAACTCCCATCAGCCCCAACCGATGCCTGGAGGGCACCGTGTTGGCGAAGGCAGGCCCAGCGGTAAAGGGACAACCTTAAAGACAAATCTCACGGTCTCTTAAGGCTGCCCAGGCCTCAGAAGCACAGCCCTGCTGCCTCGTAAGAGAAAAGGATTTAATCTGCTCAAGGACTTACAGGAAGGAGGGAGATGGAAAAGAGAACTTCAACAGAAAAGAAAAGGCCAGCTGTGGGGCAGGAGGCCACTTTAAGGTGTTGCACAGAATCTGAAGGCTTGGCGTCTATATAACCATGAGAGCTAGTGCCTTTAAAAAATAATTTTTTAAAAAAGCAGAAGGGAAGCAAGCGCTCCGCTGTTAGAATCCAGCCCCTGGAGAGCGATTGCCTGGTGTTTCTGTGTTCCTCCCGAGGAAGTGGGGGGCTTACTTCAGCAAAGCAAGGAAAGCAGCCGGTTCCACGTCGGGTAGTTCTATCTCGGAGGACGTTGTAGCCATCCCGCCATTGAACATGGCATCAAAGACCGCACTGCCCACAGCCAGCACAAACCTGACATTGGGAAAGAAGAAACAAGAGGGTTCCGGCATTGACTGGATTGCACTCTGAATCTCGTCCATTCCCCACAACAAGAACCACAAATTAAGATTTTGCTATGACTGTATTGCACAGTGTGCTGCCCTGAAGTTACTCTTCCCTCCTCAGAACCTCTGGTGCACAGCTCACACAACAGAGCCATAAAAACAATGCTTAAAAAAGAGGAACAGACTTAGATCAGGTTTCTTTACATTGTGGTTGTTATCAACTTATCAGGCACCCTAACAACCATGTGATACCTGGATGTTACACAAATGTATTGAAAACTACGCTCTTTAGCCCTTCAAACAGGCTGTCAAAAGGTGTTTTTCAACATAAAAGAACGAAGCACAAATAAAAACATGACTTCCAAATTCAAGCATTGTAATTAACGGCAGAATAAATTGTTTGTTTCTTTTACAGTGCAAGTTATGAATATTTAGACTGCATTAAGAACTTTAGTAAAAGCCAACAGGCTTTTACTTCATCTAAACATGGGAGGAACATCCATCTGCCATGTGCAGCTACCAGCCTTCGCTTCTGCAAAGTTCTGGACCCTCCACCTTCAAGGCAATGGTCTTGCTTAGTGTCCTTAACACGTGGAGGGAGAGAGAACCTTTCAGACCACAATTGCTGCCCTGACACTAAGCAGGTATCAGTTCCATAGTGTAAAAGGGCACAGGAGCTTGCAAGATCAGATGGGGGTTTTTTTTATTACGCTCCTGGCTACTACAAAAAGCTCTATTTGCAAACAGATATGCTTTTAACTGCTACAGCAACCAATTAGGAGACAGGCTTGCTCAGAAAACGCATGAGAAATTAATCCATTCCACCTGAAGGCTGGATCATTTTTCTTGCCGCAAAGCCAGGAACAACCAGACGCTCAGAATGAACATCCTTGTGGTTCTAAATCAACCAATTTATCTGCCCAATAGCAAATAGTTCTGTAACAAAAGCAAGCAAGCTGAATGCAGATTGGCTGCATCTTTCCTGGGGCCTTTCTGCATGCGAAGCAAACACTATGGTGCCCTCCTATAAAGCTATCAGTGGACCTAGGTAAATTAGAATTATGGTGGCATATTTCCAGGGCAAGTTTCCCCATAGCTTTGGGTAATAAGTGTGTAACCAGCCGCAACTCGGAACCTCTAACATGCCAGAATTGGAGCTCACTCCTTGCTAGCTTACAGCTCTGCCTGCAGGTGGATCAGGAAAGCCAGCTGCAAATAAGCAAACTCATTTTGTTTCTAGTCTGCTTCCCATTAAATATAATCCCACAGCATAGTGCAATCTGATAAACCCTAGTGAGATCCATAATTCATAAAAAAAATCAATAGCATAAGACAACAACACAGTCCAGCAAGGATGCATTTGCGACCTCATGGGAACCTAAGAACCAGCCTTATAGCTCAGTAGGGCCTACACTGGCTTGCAGCAGCTCTTTAGGATTCCAGGCAGGGAATATTCACAGCCCCACCTGGAGATGTCAGGAATTGAACCCAGAACCTTCAGCATCCTCTTTAAACCCCATCCCACAGATGCTTCCTTGTTTGCACAGCCATTTGCCCCCCCCTTCCACCCCACAGCCCTTCTCAGCAGCAAAAGCCTCCAGCAGCCACCCCACCCCAGTCACACACACACACCCCTCTCTCGGACCCACAACTGCCCCCCCCCCCCCCGCTTCCTGTCCCATAACTTTACCCATATTTTCATAACAAACAACAACTACCAGTATAAAGAACTGACAAGTCCATCACATCCAAAGAATGACGGCCTGGGGGGGGGGGGTATGTGTACAGCACAGTTCTCCCCACCCCCCAATCATACTCAAAACCCCACTGTAACCTGCCCCCCCAATAATAACTTGCCCTTAAGAGCCGACCAAATTTAACTGTTCTCAGCCTCCCCCTTGAAAAAGGCCCATGGCTCTGTAAGAGGCCCCTACACCCCATGGCCATTCCCCTCTTTCCATGCCCCTTTAAGTAGGTCAGCGGCGGGGGGGGGGGGTTTTCCCCCCCCTTTTTGCCCCCCAACCAGGGGTACTAATTTGAGTAAAATAAGGGGGGAGGCAGATAAGCCCTGCCCTGTATAATTGACCACAAGACATAGTGCTCTCACACAATCTGAATGGCAATGCCCATTGACTTGGGTGTGGGTGGGTGCACGACCCCCCCCTCAAATACATTATCCATTCTTCAATCATTCATTCATTCAATTTGCGCACCCGCAGCCCTGGGGGCGGATGCAACACAAAACCACAACATAGAAACGCGAATGCTGTGATCCTTCATTTGTGCCCCACCCATCCGACAGGGTTGCCCCCAAATACATAAACAACAACAACCCCCCTCCCCATTTCAAAAGGGCATGGGATATGGGGAGGGGGGGCTCCTAGACATGGGCCTGGCCAGGATTTGTTATTGGGGGTGTGTGTTATAAACAAAATCTGCCCTTTTCCCCTTATGGGGTATCCATAGAGAATCCCTACGTGGGTTCTTATCGCTGGGGGAGTGCAGAACCTGTTATGCATTTCTATTGATTATCAATCAATCAATTTCCTTTATTCGACCGACAGTCAGAAATAAAACATTGCACAATAATTATAAACTATAACATCATAGGGGTACATAAATAAGATCGGGCCGCAGTACTAGACCTCCCACATCATTTCTATTGATTATTGATTAGGGGGGGGGGGCTTGGCTACGCCCACGCTCCTCTGCCCCCAACCAGGGGGGGGGGTCCGAGGTGAATAAAATCTGGGGGGGGGGGTTTGCTTCTGCATGATGGACGTGGCTAAAACCCAGGGGGCCGTGCTTTCAAATGACCCTTTCTCAGGTGGGGGGTGGCTAAAACCCAGGGGGGGGGGGGTTCGCCTTTTTGTTTGGGGGGGGGGGGGGGGGGGGCGGGCCCCCCAACAGGGGGGGGGGGTCCTGGCCTTCCTACCTGTGGGCGGGGAGGCGCTGGG
>JAXCMG010009662.1:53253-79034 GCA_034642415.1 Podarcis siculus | reverse complement strand
CCCTCCCCGCCTCCTGTGGCAGTGAGTTCCGTAGGTTAGCTGCCCCCAGCGTAAGGAAACTCCGCTCGTATATTTAGCAATTTGCTGTACCGATACATTACTTGAGGGGAAGCAGAGACGAGGACGCGCTTGTCCTTTGTGCCACGGGCAGCGTTGAGACTCTGTGCGATGCCCTGTGCGCTCTGAGTGCCTGTTTGCGTGCATTTCCCCTCTGGAAGCCTCCTGGGCCTGGTTGGGGGGCTCAGTGTGGGGCCAGGCGTGCTGGACATTTGGGCAACCAGCCATGGCACTTGGGGGCCGCCTGACTCTCTCCTTGCTTGGACAGGTTCAGAGGCAGCTCCCATCCCCTCTTGCAACCCGCGTCCCCAGGAGGGGTGTCCCTGGGGGTGAGATGGATGGGGGGCCGGCAGCACCCACAAAGAGGGGGCTCACCCCCTTCCTGGATGTCTTCTTTTCCAGTATCCTGTTCGCTGGCCAAGTTTGGGATGGCAAGGCCTCCTCTTCACTGCCCTTCCTGAGGACTAGAGACCCTGCAGGAATTTGGCGAGGAGGTGAGTGCGCCCCCTGCTGTTGGACGTGGGGAGGGTGAGCGGTAGGGTGTTGGGTTTGGGGTTTGAGCCTTATACCACTTTTGGGGGCTGAGACTGAGCAGAGCAGTAGGAACCGGGGTGCGGTCCAGCCACCTCTTTCTCCCCCCTGCTCGAGAGAAAGCTGCTTCCTTGTGCAGCCTTTGGAACCTCCTGCCACCAGACAGAGTGGCTTCCTCCCCAAACAGGCTTTAGAGAGGGAGGTTTCCAAGGGCACGGGAGGAGCTGAGTCACTTCTGTGTTTCCCATCAGGGATGAATCAGGGCTTTGGGGAGGGAAGGGGTGTTCCTGGCGGAGGACGGGGGCAGGGAGCGGCCTTCTCTGAGTGTACTTTGCCCGGCCTCCTCTGCCCGTGGGGCCTTTGCAATAGGCAAATGGGGGGTGCCACACATCTCAGTCGTGGGGCACCTGCCTGGAATGCAGAAGGACTCGAGTTCGAACCCTGACAGCATCTCCTGGTAGACCTAGGAATATCCCCAGACTTCGACTGCTGCCAGTCAGCACAGGTATGACTGGTCTAGATGGTCTGACTAAGGCGGCTTTCTAAATGAGGAGGGGAGCTTTGCTGGGGGGTAGAGACAGTCTGGGGAGGGGGCTTGCTGGGTGTGAGGGGCAGAAGGAGCCCCCTTCTTTTGAAGCCCCCTCTTGAAAGTGTAGGGGGGGCTTTGTTTTCAGCCTTTGCCCAGATGTGACTGAACTACAACTCCCAGAAGCCTCTGCACCCTCCAGCTGCAGTCCAGCTGAGTATCTGGACTACAGTTCCCATCATCTGAAGGCAGCCCTGTTTAGGGAAGTTTTTAATATTTAATGCTGTATTGTTTTAACACTTGATGGGGAGCCATCAAAGGGGCTGGGGAAACTCAGCCTGATGGGCGGGGTATAAATAATAAATTATTATTATTATTATTATTATTATTATTATTATTATTATTATTATTATTATTGTCATCATCATCCCTGACCCCTGGTCCTGTTAGCTAGGGATGATGGGAGCTGTAGTCCCCAAACATCTGGAGGGCCGAGTTTGGGCGTTGCTGATCTGGAGGGCTTCTGGCCGAGGTGTCATAGATTTATAGCACTGCAGAGTTAGAAGGGACCCTGAGGGTCATCTATCCCAACCCCAACGTGGGCCTCAAACCCTCGACCCTCAGGCTGAGTTTTGTGCTTTGACAAGTGGCTCCTTCCTCACTTTCCTGGCTGTGCTGCGTGCTCCTTGTGTTGTGCAAGCGGCTGCATGCTGACTCGGCCGTCCGCAGTGAAGGTGATTTGGGGGCTGGGCTGGGGGGGCAGGAAGTGCGGGGGGCTGCTTGTGGGGCCGGATTTCACAATGGCGGCCCCAGGTTGAGCCGCAGGTCAGGGCGCTGTGCCAGCCCAATTATTCCGCCCTGTCGAGGGGAAAAATGCAGCTTTGCGCAGCCCAGTGGGGGTCTGCCGGCCACCTCTGCAACGGGGGCGGGGCGGGGAGGGGGACCCCACCCTAAGAGGCAGGACATGGGGGGGTGGCCCGAGGGTCCTGGGCCAAGTGGGGTCTGGGGGGTCTGTCTAGAGCCGCCATTCGTACATCAATAGTCCTTCTGCTCAATCCCGCAAGGAGCACATTGGACCGTAGTTCCGGAAGGGACCTAACGGTCATCTAGTCCAACCCGCTGCGTTGCAAGCTGTGACCCCCAAACTAAGCTAAGACCCACTCCTGCTACCCTTGCCCAGAAGAGGGGAGCAGGGGGTTGGTTTGGGGGGGGATTGCAGCTGCAGAAGGAAGTTCTACCTGCTGGTGCCCAGGAGAGTTTGCCAGCTCCAAGGTGGGCAAGTGGGCAAGGCAGAAAAGGGGTCAGACCCAGTAACAGACACCGGGGGGGAAAGGGGTTGCAGAACCCGGGTTCCAAAAACCCAACCTTAATGAAAACCTTGGTGCAGATTGCCTGAGCTGCGATTGTTGCCTTGCCAACGGGGTGGACTAGATGAGCCCCAGGGCTCCCTTCCAACGCCACAGTTCCATGATTCTCTGACTGCCTGCCTCTGTGACCCACTGTCCTGTGATTGATGGGGGCTGCCATCCTTCCCCCAACCTGCTGCCCCCCCCAGATGTCCAGTGGGGACTTGGGGGGTGCTGTGCATTTGACTTTGGCCGGATGGGACCCCCACGGCCGACCAGGACAAAGATGACGCAGCGCTTGCCCTGGCTGGCACTGCCCTCCCTGGCCTGCTGCTGGCGCTGCCCCAGAGACAGCTCCCCACACCTCATTAGGGCCGCTTAGGGGGCAGTGGGGGGCCTGAGTGGCGGCCAGGAAGGGCAGGCCAGACGCAGGGAAGGGCAAAGCGCTGCCTCTCCTCGCCCAGCCCTCCTCCTCCTCCTGCCGCTTGGGGGGCCTCTGGCTGCCCATGCCAATTAGCCCAGCGCCTGCCGTGGGGCAGGAGGGCCTTTCAAGTTCTTTGGGGTCACTGGAGGGCTCCGGGCGCCAGCGGGAGGCTCTCGATGGCCAAAGAGCCTCCGGCCGTAGGCTCAGCCCTCCCCTTCTGCCTCCACTGGAGTCAGAGAACCATGCAGTTGCCAAGTTGGAAGGGACCCCCAAAGGTCATGCAGCCCAGCCCAGCCCCCTCCAAGGCAGGAGTTGCAGCTGAAGAATCCCTGAGAGGTGGACAGGGTCCTCCATTCATGCCATTAATATGATTATTACTTTATTATTTAAACCCTGCGGGGAGGGAGAACCTCTTAGTCTTTACACCTGCCCCCCACCTGCAAGGAAGGGAATTTTGCCTGTTTACCGCTTTTGAATTTACGGTATATCCTCATTTAATCCCCAGAACAACCCTGCAAAGGAGGTCAGGCTGAGAAGCAGGGGTGCCCCCCCAGGCCACCCCCAGGGAGCTTCACGACACTCTGCTAGACCCCGCTCTCTTGGGGGGCATATTGGGGGGGGGTTGGGCGCTGGGCCTGGCCTTGCACTTGACTCGCCTCTGCTCCCCAGTGATGCCCTCTAGCAACACCCCCCATCCTGAGCCCCCCACCCCTCTTTGCAAGCAGTTCAGGGGGTGGTTGCTTGCGAGGGGAAACCAAGGAAGGAGGGGAGCCTTGAAAGAGGGGCTGCTTGCACTTTCAGGCTTCCAAGTTACTGCCCCGTTTGGCCTTGCCGTGGGGCAGGGGCCTTCTCTGGCTCCCCCTTTGCATTGCGGGTTGGACTGGATGACCCTTGGGGTCTATTCTGTGACGTTTTAACACAGGGAGGAAGAGGAGAAACTCAACTCTGCTCTCCTTTCTTAGTCCAGGATTCTTGCGCTGCGATTCCTGCAGTTCAGGGGGTCAGACTAGATGGGCCTTGGAGGTCCCTTCCAACTCTGCGCTTCTGTGATTGATGGATCCCTCCCCTTTGGGGTGTCCCATTGGCCAGGGAGGCTTCTCCCTGGGGGGTCAAATGAGCCAGGATTGGAGCCTTCTTGAGAATCCGGGGAGGAGGGCAGAGGAAGGAAACTGCCTTTCTGAGCAACTCTTGACTTCTCTCTCTCTGTCCCTCCCCTCCTGTGTCACTTGGGGGGTGCTGAGCTTCAGGGGAAGAGCCCTATGGAGTCCCTTTGGGGTCACAGATGGAAAACCCCAGCCCATCATGCCAGCTGGATTTCCTTACCAGCCCTCCCCACAGCGGGGTCCTTCCTGGGGCCCCCTGCCACCCAGCTCAGTCGGCAGAGATGGAGACTCCTAATCTCAGGGTCACGGGCCCCAAAAACTTCCTGCATGGCAGGGGTTGGACTAGATGACCCTCAGGTCCCTTCTGGCTCTATGATTTGAAGATGGAGGGATTGATTGATATCCCATCAAAGTGGCGCACGTGGTTCTCTCCCTCTCCTCTGGTAATCTCCACAACAGCCCTGCCGGGTAGGACAGGCTGAGAGCGGCCCCTCAGGTTACACCCAGGGAGCTTCTGGGCCGAGTGGGGATTCGAACCCTGGTCTCTCCCGGGTTAAGTGCCTGCTCAGGCCATGCCTTTGTTTTCCCATAATGCCTTTGGGCCTGGCTGCATCCTGAGCTAACTCAGAAGGGGGGAACTGGGGTGGTGGGTGCAGAACGGGACCCACCTCCTGGGGCGGCTTTATTTCTCTTGGGGGGGGTGTCACAGCCAAGAACGCCAATGCCCCCCCACCAGTGCAGCCATTGGCGTCTGCATGGCAGAGGAAGAGGGAGAATCTTCCTCCCTCCCCTGGAACTGTTGAGATGGATGGGTCCCCCAAAGGTCATCCAGCCTGACCCCCTTGCCAGGCAGGCATCTCAGTTCAAGAATCCCTGGCAGGAGACCACCTGAGCTCTGCTGAGAAACCTCCAATGAAGGAGAAGCCCTCCTGCCTTCCAAGGCCATTGAATCCTAGAATTGGAAGGGGTCCCCAAAGGTCATCCAGCCTGACCCCCTGAAAGAGAGTTTCTGGGAGAAGGTGCTGAGGTGGGGAAGGTTACCTGGGGAGTGTGTCATTCATCCCCCCCCCCCCCACTGCAACTAGGTCTTGCCTCCAGGCCAGGTGAGCTGTCTTGCCTGAGGGCAGAAGGGGGGCAGGAAATAACCAGCCTGCTTGGGGGGGGAGGTAATGACCCCCTATCAGGGCCATGGGGCCAGAAGAGGGAGAGGCTGTCTGGGCAACGGGGGGGGGGCACCCTGCCGCAACCCTGGCATTAGCAGCAGGGGTTGGTTTACCATCCAGGCCGGCCGGCTGCCCTGCTGACACAGCAGCACCCGCAGGAGGAGGAATTGGCTGGGTGCTGGGGGGGGAGGCAGCGGGAGCCTTGCAGGGCCCCCACCCCGCTGCCCCACCCTGTGGGTGCCTCGCCACGGGACCTCCCCTGCCCTCCTGCTCCAGCTGCACAATCCCAGGGGTGTCTCTCCCTTCCCGCCGTAGAAGCATGGAGCCGGAAGGGAACCCAGGGGTCATCTACTCCAACCTCATGCCGGCCATCAGGCCAGGGACCCCCCCCCCAAGATTGGCCCACTTTCAGAGGAGCCCCATCACCCCCACAACTCAGTTGGCTGGTCTTTTTCCTCCTCCCCAGCAGGGCTCTCTCCTGCTCCTCCACAGTGCACCATGGAGCTGTGGAACTCCCTGCCACAGGGGGAAGAGATGGCCGGCGACCTCAGTGTGGATCCAAAGAGGATTGGAGAGGAGAGAGGCTCTGCTCTGCCCTCCAATTTCAGAGGCAGCCGCTCTGAGCCCGGCTTCAGCTGGCCAGGGCGGGATAGAAATAAAATATTATTATTATTATTATTATTATTATTATTATTATTATTATTATTATTAAATGCTTCCGAATCCCAGTGGCTGGAAGCTGCAGGAGGGGAGAGTCATGGCCGGATCCTGCGTTTCCCGAGAGGGGCATCTGGGACGCTGCCCTATAGATCAGTCTTCCTCAACCTCGGCCCTCCAGATGTTTTGGGACTACGGTTCCCATCATCCCTGACCACTGGTCCTCCTAGCTAGGGATCATGGGAGTTGTAGTCCCAAAACATCTGGAGGTTGAGGAAGCTTGCCCTAGATGGTCCCCTTTGGCCCCAGAACCCGCTTTTCATGGGGTGATGGGCAGGGATACAGAGAGGGGGCCTCTGAGCATGCAGAGAGTGCTTTCCACAAGTGTGGGGGGGAGAAGGCAGGGCAGGGCAGCTGGCCTGGCAGGGGAGCAGCTGTGTCCTGCGCTGTGTGTGTGTGTATTTGCGGTGCCCGCAGGAGGAGTGGCCAGCGCTGAAGTGGCACTTATGGGGACCGGCGTCCCTCCCCACACCCTTCCTTGCTGCTGTGGGGACTTTTCCTCCCCCTCCCTCCCTCTCTCCCTGCCAGGAGGCAGGTATAAAAAACTCTGCAGCCTCCGCCGAGGGCAGTGCCAGGGCGGCCACTTGGGCAGAAGGTGCCCCCTTCTCCTGCGGCAGCTGCCTCCCTGCCCTCCCTCCCTGCCCAGGGGCTGCCACCCTGGCAGCTGACAGGCGGCCTTTGGCAGGATTTCCTGCTTCCTGAGCAGCTCCCAGGCAGGAAACCCGCCGGACCCCTCTGCCCGCCCCACGGAGGAAGCCGCAGCCGCAGGAGCCTATGGGGTGAGTGGAGGGGGCCGGTTCCTGGGTGCCCAGAGGGGAGATTCCTGGCCGTTGGCTTCTGGAGAGAGAAGCCGCTGGTTCCATTCTTCCGTGGTCCGGAGGTGCCCTTCAGGGGGTGGCAACGGCCCCCCAGCCACAGTTGGAAGGGGTCCCAGGGGTCATCTAGTCCAACCCCCTTGTTGTGCTTTGGCTTCCCACGTGCAGAGTGCTTTCGGGTCTTCCTTCCTTGGAGGTTTTTCGTCAGAGGCTGGGTGGCCATCAGTCGTGGATGCTTGAGCTCAGGTCCCTGCATTGCAGGGGGTGGACTGGATGACCCTGGGGGTCCCTTCCAACTCTGCCGTTCTCTGATTCCCACAACATCCTTGCCGGGCGGGACATGGAGTTGAGTCTCTTTTTGCCAAGAGAAGTGGAAGAGGCAGCCTTGAACCCAGAGGGGAGACCTTGCTTGGGTGAGGCCAGATGGGTGGGGAATCATCATCACCATAATAATAATAATAATAATTTTATTTATATCCCACCCTCCCCAGCAGAAGCCAGGCTCAGAGCGGCTAACAACAGTAAAAGTAACACAGTTATTATTATTCTTATTATTATTCTTATTATTACACCGTGGTTGTTCTCCTGATGGATAAAGGTTGAGGCGGAGGGAATATTTGCCAGCTCCCGCAGCCTCCAACCTGGTCAGCTCAGTGTTGTGGCCTGTGGGGCTTATTCAGGCCTGATAGAAATGCACTCTGCACATGCCCAGAGGCGCAAGGTTGCTTCACGGTACGACATCCCTCAGCCTTTATGTCAGCTTTCAGGGCTGTATCTGGGGGGGGGGGCTGATCTCTTTGGACACTTCATGTATGCTGCTGTTAGTTTGGGTAGCCTCTGAGCCCGCGCAGAGTGCCTTTTGCTCTCCCGGGCAGAGGCAGAGTCCCCTTCCGGCTTCTGCACCCTCCTGGATCTGCAGAGGCCACGGTGCAGGGCAGGGGAAGGAGGAGGAGGAGGAGGAGGAGGAGAGGTTTGTGTGTGAGGCTGGAAGAGGAAACCTGCTGCGTCCGCAAGGAGCCTCTGAGCACGTGCTGAAGGGCAGGGGGGGCCACTCTCGTGATTCATCCTCAGGATAGTCTTACTTGCTCTGTGGAGGCGGCAGGCGGCTATTTTTAACTGGGTCTGGGCGGGTGGCAGGCGCCTGGCGCTGACTCTGCCCGTCCAGGCCTCTCTCTGGGGCTTTGCAGGGGCCCAGTGGGTGCTCTTCTCACGGGGGGGGGCAGGCTGGCAGGTGGGGGGAGTGCAGATGCTGGAGGGCTCCCCCCCCAGCAGTCAGTCACTTTTGGGGTGGCCTTGTGGGCTGAGCGACAGAGCCGGGCAACTGTGCCACCTTGTGAGCTCAGCTCTGCCCCTGCTCTGCCCATTGCACAGCTGGAGAACTGAGGCCACTGCTGCCAAGCCCATCTTTGTTCTCCAAGGAGCTCAAGGGGGCATGCATGGGTCTTCCTCCCCCCCCCCCACTGTTTTATCCTCCCAACACCCCTGTGAGGAAGGCTAGGCTGAAAGAGCAGGGACCGCTCCCAGTCCCACCCACTGAGCTTCATGGCCAAGGGAGGATTCGAATCCAGGTCTCTCCCATGTTTTTATTTATACCCCGCCCTCTCCGGCCAAAGCCAGGCTCAGGGCGGCTAGCACCAATAAAATTACAATGAAAACATAATAGGAAAAAACAACAACAAAGCAATTTAAAATACAGGTTAAAATGCAATTTAAAATGCAGCCTCATTTTAAAATAGCCCATAGATCAAGACCATCAGGGGAGGGAAACATGAGGGTCAGACTGAGTCCAAACCAAAGGCCAGGCGGAACAGCTCCATCTTGCTGGCCCTGCGGAAAGATGTCAAGTCCCGCAGGGCCCTGGTCTCTTGGGACAGAGCGTTCCACCAAGTCGGGGCCAGTACTGAAAAGGCCCTGGCCCTAGTTGAGACCAATCTAACCTCCTTGCGACCTGGGACCTCCAAAGTGTTGTCATTTGTGGACCTTAAGGTCCTCCGTGGGGCAGACCAGGAGAGGCGGTCCCGTAGGTATGTGGGTCCTAGGCTGCATAGTATAAAACGGGGTCTGGGAATCCGACTTTCACGTTGCTCAAGAGAAGCAACTTTCTATTCCTCATTGGGGCTGCAGCACTTGGCCCGCCCCCTCAGGGGCGGAGCTTTCAGGCCCAGCCTTGTACCAACCACGCCCAGAGGGTAGAGGTGCCCTGCTCTGGTTCAGGGTGCCCAATTGAGAGAGGGTATTTCTGGCCAGCCCTTTTCACACCCCCTCCAGCCCTTTTCCTCTTGGGGCCCCGGCAGAGAGGCCAGTGCGGGGAGGAGGCTTTTAAGCCACCTGTCATGGAAGCCTTGGCTGTGGGTCCCGCATTGCAGGGGGTTGGGCTGGATGACCCTCTGGGGTCCCTGCGAACTGTAGGATTCTTTGCTCTCGTGGCCCAGGAGTGAATCAGGCAACTCCATCCGCTGAGCCTGTTTCAGCACATGGGGGGGGGTCTGAAGCAATTTGGGGAGGTGGGGAGCAAACGTGAAAGGAATTGCAGGAGGGGAGAGGCAATCCTGTCTGAGAAGAAGTTCCTGCCCCCCCCCCCCCCCCGGGCGGAGGTGCCAATAGAAGGAGCAGGAAGGATGTGGCTGAACGTGATCCCCTCCCAGAGTGACCTTCGTCCTCCTTGGAAGGTTTTGCGCTTTCTGGTAGCGCCTGTGCCTCTCTCCCTCCCGACTGCAGGCTCCCCTGCAAAAGCCATGGAGTGCTAGAATTGCAGAGTGGGAAGGGGTCCCCAAAGGTCCTGCAGTCCAACCCCCTGCTTAGGCCCCTGCAGGTGGCCCTCCAACCTCTGCTTAGAAACCTCCACCTCCGAGGGACACAGCTCCACTGCCCAATGGCTCTTCCCCTCAGAAGGTTCTTCCCACAATTTAGTCAGAATCTCCTTTCTTGCAACTTGAAGCCCTGAGTTCGGATCCTGCCCTCCAGAGCATTCGTTTCTTCCTTGGTCAGACCCCACCTGGGAGTCCTGGGTCCAGTTCTGGGAGCCACATTATAAGAAGGATGCTGACCAGCTGGAAGGTGGGCAGGGGAGGGAGACCAAGATGACCAAGGTCTGGAAACCAAGCCCGATGAGGAACGGTTGAAGGAGCTGAGGATGTTTAGCCTGGACAAGAGGAAACAGGAGAGCCATCTTCCCATATCTCAAGGGAAGGTGGAGCAAGCTGGTTTTCTGTGGCTCTAGGAAGCAGGACGCAAACTGCCGGATTCAGATCTGTGAGGTCTTGTGATGGAGGGTAACGTATAAATTCAATAAGTAATAACAAATTAAAAGGCAAGAAAGGAAATCTCACTGGACACCCAGCACTACTGATGGGAAAATCCTGCATTTGAGAGAACTAGACACAGGTGGCTAGACGGCCATTTCCAAGAACTTAGGAATCAAATTGGGGAATCTCCCCCTGGACCACCCTGAATGACCACAGGGCGTCCCTGCCAGCGAGACTGAATGGGATCCCTTTGCCAGTCCTGCAGGGGAGACTCCAGAAAACGCCACTCACAGAGTGGACTCGCCTTCGCTGGAGGCTTTTCAGCAGAGGCTGGATGACCATCTCTCAGGGATGCTTGAGCTGAGATTCCTGCTTTGCGGGGGCTGGACTGGATGACCCCTGGGGTCCCTTCCAACCCGACTGCAATTCTATGACACAACTAGACTGGGTCATGCATGTTCTTTTGAGACCGTTCGATTGAAGTTGGTTCATCAGTTGGTTGTTAGCGGGGAGCGACATCTGGACAAAGGCAAGGTCAGTTTCCTGACCTATAAGATTCAGATAGTGGCCACGTTTCTGCCACACGAAACGAAGTGTATCCTACAACGTTATACATTAACTTAAGCGTGAGATTTAGGTTTTTATTGTGGAAAACCCTACTGCAATCTGGCATAAACGCCAATAAAGGTTTGAGATGCCAGCTCAGCCTTAGGAAGATCTCTCAAGACAGGGAGACTTTCCTTCCCTGGAGGTTTCCAAGCAGAGGTTGGGCAGATGCTCCAGTTGTGGTTCCTGCATTGCAGCGGGTTGGTCTGGATGACCCTCAGGGGTCCCTTTCAATGCCGCAATCCTGTGCTTTTGCCTGCTGGCTGCAGCCCCCTCTCCCGGGGTCAGGAGACTGGGGCACAGTCTGTCCTCTGGAGAACCAGGGCGAAAGGCTGCCTCTCTGCCACGACTTTGCCAGGCCCACCCCCACCCCCACCCCATAATCGCCTTAGTGGGATCAGGCGGGCCAGTTGGGGCTCGCCCCTGGAATGTGACTTCAGGAGGTGCGCCAGTCTGTAATTAAACGCTGAGCGGTGCGGGGGGGGGGGTGTCGGCCGCTGTGGGGTCTTTGGCCCAGCCTGGCCAGGATCTGATCTGCCCGGCGTCTCCCTCGGCCACAAGGGCCTTTTGTCCGCCGCTTAAAGCCCCGTGAAATATTTGGGTGGCGCAGGGGGGAGTGGCTCAGGAGGAGGCGAGCGCCTGGGTGCCAAGGCAGGAGATTGGCAGCGTGGCAGAGAGGAGCCGGGAGAGAGAAGCCTCGCAGGTGCCGCTCAGAGGCTGCTGGCCTCCACCGCCTTGGCACCCCAAGGTAGGCAGGGAGGGTAGGCGTGGGGGCCCCTGGGCGGGAGTCCTGGAGGGGGCCAGAGAGGTGCCAGTTCCTGGGTGGGGCAGGCCCAATGGGGGGGCTGCAGGAGCAGGACTGGGTTGCAATGGGGGCAGAGGGTTTGGAGCATGTGCAGAGTGCCCTTCCTCCCCCCCTGTGTGCATTAGTGCTTAGATTAAAGGGAGGCAGTGGGGGGTCTGCAATGGCTGCACCCCCCTGCATGCTGGGAGATTGACTGTCTGAGGACAGAGCTTTCCCCAGGTGCAGAAACCTAGAACTGTAGAGTTGGAAGGGACCCTGAAGGACATCTAGTCCAACCCTCTGGCAGACGGCCATCTTTGTGGCAATGTTTCCCTGTCCCCCTCCCCACCTCCTGCAAGCAGCACCCTTGGAGTAAACATTCCCTCTTGGGGAGGCAGGTCGGTCCTCTTCCAACACCCCCAATGGGTGTGGGAAAGGCACTTTGCACGTGCCCAGAGGGACTGTGTTACCCGCTGTGGGGCAACCTCAGCCCTCAGGGGCACGTCCCAGGGGTTTAGCCCTGCCGAATGCAGGCAGAGAGCAAGGAAGGAGGTTCAGATTCTGCATCAGGACTCAAAGCAATGGATTCAAGTTGCAAGAAAGGAAATTCCGGCCGGATGTCAGGGAGAACTTTCTGACGGGAAGAAGAGCTGTTCCGCAGGGGAACCGATTTCCTTGGGAGTCTGTGGAGGTTTTTCAGCAGAGCTTGGCTGGCCTTCTGTCCCAGATGCTTGAGCTGAGATCCCTGCGTTGCAGGGGGTGGGCTGGATGACCCTCAGGGGTCCCACTCTGCAATCCCGTGACTCCGATCCTTCCTGCTGGGCTGGGGAAGGAGTGTGCGGCCGCCGGACTCTCCCACCCGTGAGAACCAGTCTGGCCCCCTCTTCTCAGCTCAGCTTTCCCCAGAACAATCTGAAATTTGTTTACCGGCCCTTAATCCTCCCCTCCTGCTACACACATGGGCGGCCGGATTAAGGAAAGGAATCTGCTTATTCAGAGGGGCGGGTGCATGGGCTGGGGGGGGCATTTTGTGGGGGGTGCACTAATCTTTTGAGCCCCTGCCCCAGGCTGGGGCAGGCTGACCCTCTTCCTAAGAAAGCCCCCTCTCCATCCCTGGGGTCTTGATGTGGGGCTTTTGGCCTCTGCACTTGACCTGGGGTCAAGGGGTCCCGGCTCTGACCTCTGGCCTGGGGGGAGCTTCCTCCCCCCCCCCCCGCCGCGCGCCTGCCCCACTTCTCCATCCCTAGCAAATGAACACAGTTCCCTGCCCGGAAAGATTAAGTCTAGATTCTGTTCATGGTCCTCCAGCTGCCAATCATCATGTCTGGAGGGGCTTCTTCCTTTGGCCCTGGGGGCTGATGGGAGTTGGAGTCCAGCCCTATTCTGGGGGGGGGGCGGTTGCAGGGACCCCACTGCCCCCATCAAGAGAAAAAGGGGCTCCTCTGTGCTTGGTTTGGGGCCGGCATTCCTGCACTTCTCCAGCAGAGGGTGCTGTGGAACCCTCTTCCTCTTCTGCCCCCCAACCTGCCTATCCTGTGCAAGGGGGGTGGGGTTGGGGGCAGGCTGTGAAAGCCTTGGGACAGAAGTGACCAACCCCCCAGGCTGGTAGGATCCAGGCAGAGCCATAGCATTGAGAGTTGGAAGGGACCCCCAAAGGTCCTCTAGTCCAGCCCGCTGCCAAGCAAGGGATGCTGTCTCAGCAAAAAGATGTCGTGGCTGAGAGAGTGGGGAGGGAGGGGTCTTTTTTGCCCCCCTCCATTGGGGTAGACTTGGGGGCGCCGCTTGTGCTTCCTTGTGCTTCCTTGGACTCTTAAAGGACTCACTTGCTCGAGTCGCCTGCCCCCGCTTGCTCTGCTCTGTTCTCTGAGAAGCAGAGAGGGAGGCCTCCCTATTTGAGGAGGGGGCAACCTGGGCCTTGAGTGCCATTCCTGCCCCACCAGCCAGGGAGCCTCACAAAGGAGGCAGGCAGAGAAGCCCACAATGCCATCGGGGCTGCCAGCTGGGGGGTGGGATCTGGAGCAAGGACCATAGCCTTGTAGACTTGGAAGGGACTCCAGGGGTCATCCAGCCCAACCCCAGTGAGGCAGGAATCCCAATAGGGCAGGAATTGCCGGACCTACCATGGGGGGCTGGCTTGTTTGTGGGAGGCTGTGAGAACCTGGTGCCCGTGTGGGTCCTGCATGGAATGTGTGTGTGCCCCCCTCCCTGTCAGTTCGGCCCTGTGGGTGACAGCAGGCTGAGTGAGCGTCCCTTGTGAGGGACAGTCACTGCTCAGCTGGCGTCACGAGGCGCAGGGGGAGCCATAAGAGGCGGCGGGAACTTGCTGTCCCTCACTTGGCAGCTGGAAGCTGGGGCAGCTGGTTGCTGGGGGAGCGACGGAGGTGAGCAGGGGGGGGGACCAGCCCCAGGATGGTGGGGGCAAAGGGGGGCTCAGTTGTCAGAGGTGTGGACAGGCCCTCGGGGGGTGGAGGCAAAAACTGTCTGGCTTCCAGAAAGGACGCTGCACCCAGCAGCCTGAGCGAAAGGCGCTCTGCACGTTCACAGAGGCCACTAAGGCAGGACCCACCTTTCCTGGTATGGTGCTCTGTCCGGGACACTTTTGCTGTGATTCCTGCATTTCAGGGGAGGGGGTTGATCTGGATGACCTCTTGGGGTCCCAAGCCTTCAGTTCTTTCATTCGATGAGTCTCCTCCGTCAGGGGCAACTCCTGCATTGCGGGGGGCTGGGCTAGATGACCGCCTGGAGTCCCCCCAACGCCACATTCCCCTTTGAAGGCTCCCAGTGCCTGTCTCCCAGTGCCCTCCCCCCGCCCCGCCCAGATGCCCCGAGACCCCCTGCCACCCTCCCTGCTCTGGGGCACAGGGACTCAGGCTGGGCAACCCCAGCGCTCTCTTGAGTCACGAGTGCGATTCATGGCAAGAAAGCAGGCGGCAGAGTGGGGGTGGAGCTGATCCTGGGCCGGATCAGACCAGCCGCACCGGCTGCCTGGGGGGACCCGATCCCCCTCTGCGCCTGGCGTTGCTCTTGGCACCCGCTGCCGCGGGAGAGCCCCAGGCCAAGACAAGCGTGGCCTCTGCCTCACCCGCCCGGCCCAGCGGGAAGACCGCGCTCCTCCTCCTCCTCTTTGGGATGCAGGAATCTTCCCCGGGTCAGGACATGGCAGCAGCTGCGAGGAGGAAGAACGCTTTCCCAGAGGAAGAGGCTGCTGGCCTTGGCAGAAAGGGGCCTCTAGGGGTCATCCAGACCAACCCCCGAGAGGCAGCGAGGTGGAAGGTGGAACTCGTCATAGAAGTGCAGCTTGGAAAGCGATGGCGGGAGAGATGGGGGCTGCAGAAGGAGGGGGTCCTGAGCAGGATGGGGGGGTTGGGGGGACGGGAAATTCCCGGGGGTCTCTTTCCACATGGGCTCATAGCATGCCCTTGGTGAACAGGGATTCCCTTGCTGAACCCAGGAAACAGAACATAAGGAGAAAGCGGCAGGATCAGGCCAAAGGGGGCCCATCGGGTGCAGCATCCGAATGCCCCATAGCGCCTCAGAGTCCAGATAGACTGCCTCTGGGCCTGGAGGTTCTATACGGCCATCAACAGAGCCCGGCTGCTGGAGGAAGGCAAAGGGAGGAAGCCATGTCATCCAGGTGCCCCCAGGGGAAACCCACAAGCAGGATTCGAACTCCTCCCTAGGTTTCCAGCAGAGCCTTGCTGCCTCTGGCTGTGGAGGAGCCCATCCATTGCCCTCTCCTCCTCCACGGATTTGCTCAGTCCTCTTTTCATGGTGGCCAGGCCTGCCTCTTGTGGCAGGGAGTTCCACAGTCTAGCTCTGCCCTGCAATAGGGTTCCCAGATTCCCAAAAGTGAAAATCTGGACAAACTTGTCCAGAGCTGTTTGTTTTTCTCCTTTAACATCTCCCCAAAAATATTAAGTTTGGGGGTTTTGTTGTAATTTACCAACCTTGCTATATGTCTGGGTGTTCCTGGACATTTTACTGATTTGGCAAAAAACCGCCCGGACGGCATTCTGCTGCCCGAACCCTGGTCATTTCCAGGAAAATCCAGCCTGCCCTGCAAGAATAAGTCCTGCCTTTGATCCCTTAGGAATCTTCAGACATTCAGTTTTGTCCACGAATTCCAGTGTTGAGATCGAGGGGGGGGCCCCACACTTTCCTCTCGGCCCCCAGTGCCGCCTCCCTAGTACCGTTCCCTGGGTGCCCCCGCCTCTCCCTCTGGCCCTCCTGCTCAGGTGCCGCCTCCTCTGCAGGGACCCCCGAGGGTCATCCAGCCCCACCCCTCCCCTGCAATGCAGGAATCGCACCCGCAGCATCCCTGGCAGGGGGCCAGCCAAGCTCTGATTCCAATCCTCTCCTCCCTCCAACTCCCTCCCTCCCGCTGCCCAATTCCTCCTCCGATTTCCTCGTTCTTTATTTCATGAGACATGGGATCCCCTCTTTGCCCGCTGGGCACTGGAAGGAGCTCTTTCCTGCCCCGCTGGCGCTGCCGGGACCCGCCTGGCAGGGGCCACGATCAGGGACCCCCTCTGGAGGGGAAAGGGGGCATCTGCCTTGCCAAAAGTCCCCCCTCCCCATTCTGTGGATGGTTCTTGCAGGGGGGGGCATCTTCCAAGCCCCCAGAGGTGCCATTTGCCCTGTGGGCAGCCAGGCGGGCAGAAGGCCCCTCATTTGGGTCAGGGTCACGGATTCGAGCCCCACCTTGGGCAAAAGATTCCTGCCTTGCCGGGGGTTGGGATAGATGTCCTTGGGGGGTCCCTTCCGACTCCCTGATTCCATGATAATTGGCCTTTTTCTCTCTCTCTCTGCAGGTTATGGTGCCCTCACTCTGCCCTCTGAGTGCCAGGGAGAAAGAGAAAGGCTAGAGGGGCCTTTGCCCGCAGCCCGCCATGAGTCGCCCGCAGGTCTCCTCTGACCTCCACCGCATGGTCTCCGGGGCTGTTGAGGGGGTGAGTAGCAGAGGCCGGCCCTCAGGTGAGCCTCTCTGGACCTCACAGGGGCCACGGGGGGGGGGGGCTGGGCGGGGCCCGGGCAGGGGCCTGAGATGCTCCGGAAAGGTGAGCCCGGTTTGCTCCGTTGGGAAGCGATGCCAGGAGAGCGGGCGCAAGCGGGCGCAAGCGGGCACTGTGTCACGTGCTGCCCACCTCCTTCCCCAGCCCACGGGGCACCTGGCTCAGCCCCTCAGGTCCCATGTGGGGCAGAGCTCAGAATGGAGCCCGGGGTGAAACTGGGCTCTAACGGGCAAATTCGCAACAGCATGGAGGGCATGGGAAGAGCTCTACCGGTTTAATTTCTGCCTGCTGTGTAACCCTCAGACGTGCAGGATGAGGCCTGCCAGGGAAGGAAAGGAGCCGTGGGGCAGCCCCTGCTTTGCAGTGCTCTAGCCGCCCCCTGCCCCCCATTTCAAGCCCCCAAAAGCCTTTTCAGGAAGCCCTGTGGAACTGCTGCCTGCTGGGAC
This sequence comes from Podarcis siculus, assembly GCA_034642415.1. Classification (NCBI taxonomy): domain Eukaryota; kingdom Metazoa; phylum Chordata; class Lepidosauria; order Squamata; family Lacertidae; genus Podarcis; species Podarcis siculus. Next base: position 62,259 of record JAXCMG010009662.1, on the reverse strand, counting down.
CTTGCGGGTGGGGCTTCCCAGGGTGCAGAGCAGCAGGGAGTTCCATGCACCCCAAGAAGCAATGTGCCCCCCATAACAGTTCCACCGGTCAGGATTCCCAGGCTGGGAGATGGGGAGAGCAGTGCATGCTGGGATATGTGTCCTCGCCCCCTTGGTCAAGGTGGGGCTGGTGCAGAGGCCCAGAGCAGGCTGGGGGGGGGAGAGAGAACTTGCTGACCCCCTTCCTGCGGCTGACCTTCTGCAGAACTGAGTTCCCAGGATGTAGCTCCAGAGCATGTGCAAAGAGCTCCAGCCCTTTAATTGGGTGGGGAATTGCAGTGTGTGGGGGGAGCTTTCTCCTCCCACCCACCTACCCGCTGCTGCCTGCCTGGTTTGGCCCCCTCCCTTCACTTCAGCCCCATTCCTGGCAGGGGCAGGATCATCGTCAACACCCCCTTGAAATGGCAATGCCCGTCAACTTTGGGGGTCCAAAGGGGCCGCGGTCCCAGGAGTTGGCTCCTATGGCCCTGGGGGGACCCAGCCGCCAGCCCCCCTCCTGCCCCACTGGGAGCCGCCTGCTCTGAACTCCGGCAGGGTTAATGATTAACCCTTTGCATGGCTGCCTGCTCCCCGGTCCCCCCCCACAACTGGGTGCGTCCCGTGACCCAGGAAGGAGCGTCTGGGAGGAGGCGGCAGGGCTGGGTGCTGCTGGGACCCCCCTCCCTCCCCCCCAACACACACACACACACACACACACACACACCGGCTATCATGGACTTCTTGTTCAGCCCGCAGGTAAGGCCAACCCCCCAGTCGCTGCCAGGCTGAAAGGTGCCACCTGGTTGCCTGGGGAGGCCTGGGTGCCGGGGGGGGGGAGGATGGAGAGGGGGGGCGGCAGAGGGGGGTCTTTGGGTGCAGCTTTCTCCTCCCCAGTGTGGTGGGGGGAGAAGAGGCTTTCACCAGAGGCCAGGAGTTCCCCTGTCTGGGTGCCAGGCGCTGCTTGCTGGGTGGGGCTGAAAGAGAAGACCCCCCCCCTCCTGGGTGACTTGGGGAGGGGCGGGAGCTGAGGGAGAGGGAGTGGGGGGGAAAGGGAGAGGCTGGGAGGACCAATGCAGCAGCACATGCTCTGTGGAACTCCCTGCCACTTGACGCCAGCCAAGCGCTTTCTCTGATTGGTGCCCTGATTGGCAGCCCTTTCCCTCAGAGTTCATTTCATTCGTTTCCACTGTTAGCTTTAGTGCTTTACAGCCCTTTTAAACTTTTTACGGACAACTTTAACGTTTCTCGTAAACCACCTGGAGATGTTTTACGACCAGATGCCTTTTCAGATGCAAATTAAACAAAATGGGTTTAGATGGGACCCCAAAAGTGAATCTCCCCTGGCGCCACCCTGGCGAGGGAGGCCGCAGGCAGTGTGTGGCTCAATCTCTGGGGCCCCCCAGCCCAGGATACCTCTTGCCCTTGGCTCCATGGGGTGTTGCCTATGCTGCGGAGAGAGAAAGCACTCTGCACGTGCTCAGAGGCACTCCATTATTGCCACATGTTCCAGGACTTAAATGGTGACATGGGGGATGTTGCTACTCTTTGGGACCCTCCAGAGGGGGACCCTTAGCCCTGCTGGGGGGGTTGCCAGGGGCCCCCAGGAGTGGCAGGGATGGGCTGGGGGGCCTGTCCCAGGATATTCCTTCCCTCCCCCTTGGGCAACTTAGGGGCCTTTCTGTGCACCCCCTCTCGAGAAATTGGGACTTAGAGGGACCCTGAGGGTCATCCAGTCCAACCCCTGCAATGCAGGATTTGCACCTGGAGCATCCCTGGCCGATAGCAATGCAAAAATTCTCCCTCGGAGGAGATCCTCTCACCCGCCCAGCCTCTGGGGCTCGGGGGAGGGGGAGGGCAGCCAGCCCCTCCCCGTGCAGCACTTTTGGGGGGCCAGGAAGCAATGCCCCCCCTCTCACTCCTTGCAGGAGCCTCCGTGGTGCTGCTGTCACCTTGAGTCCTGGGGGGGATACCTCCTCCTTCTCCTCCTCCCCCCTCCTGCCGGCTAATCTGCTCGGGTGTCTGCCGGCGCAAGGGGGGGCCTCTCCCCGTCAATATTTGGAGTGGCACGAGGGGACGGATCCGCCTGCCGCCTCCTCTCTGCGGGCGAAGTGACCTTCCCGGCCCGGGAGGAGCTCAGCATCATAAAGCGCCAGGCCAGCGGAGAAGGAGGCGCAGAGAGACAGGCAGGAGGGAGAGCGGAGGGGCAGCCGCGGGGGGGGGGGGGCACAGTTGGGCAGGGCGCGGGGAGGGAGGGGGGGCCCCCCCCTCCAGGGCCCCTCGCGGGATGGGCAGGAACTTGGGGGGGAGGGAGGGGGGCTTCTCCGCCTGCCAGGCCCCCTCCCTCCGTGCCACACCACACGTCCCTCGGCAGCCTCTTCCCTGGCACAGGCTGGCGCTGCTCTGGAGTCCCGTCCTGGCAAGCAGAGCATCTCGTTTTTTGGGGGGGTTGCTGAGTTGCGTCCCCCCCCTTTTAAACTGCCTGTTTTCACATGCAGTAGTCGCACAGCCAGTTAATCCTGCAGGGTTTGGGGAGCCTGCGAGGGAGAAGGAGGCTGTGCCTGGCATTGTAGAGAAGGGAGGGACCCCCAGTGGCCATCCAAACCACCCCCTGCCAGGCAGGAATGGCAGCTGAAGAGCCCCTGACTGGCTGGCAGGCAGCTAGCCAACTTCCAGAAAGCTGGAATGGAGGAGAGAGAAGCAAAGAGTCCCAGAGGTTTCTCCTGCAAAGCTCCTCTCCTGCCTCCTAGAGGGACCCCCAACGGTCATCTAGTCTGACCCCACCCAAGCCAGAGCTGCTGATCTCGGAGAAGAGCAGTCAGGCTCAGCAGGTGGAGCTTCTGCAGGTGGGAGGGGGCCGTAGGGGGCGCAGGGGGGTCTCTCTCCTTCCCCTCTCAGCCTCTGGGCTTCTTCCGCAGCCGGAGCAGGATGGGCCCAGCCCCACGTCGCCCACCTTTGGGGGGCAGAAGGCGGCCGAGGAGGAGGAAGAGAAGGACCTGAGCAAAGCCCTGCGGGTGGAGCGCTTTGAGGAGATCCTGCAGGATTCGCACCCGCGCAACGTGGAGGAGGCTGGGAGGAGCTACAGCGAGGAGGACTTTGAGTGTGAGTTTTATTTGGGGGGGAGCAAGGAGGGATCCTGCATCCAGGCCAAGGGGCGGGGGGGTCTGCTGGGGGGCAGAAGGCAGGCTGCGCTGGGAGGGTGGGGGGAGAGGAGCCTGAGAGGGGGGGAAGTGGGGTGGGTGGAGAATGCAGAGCTGCTGCTGCTATTATTATTATTATTATTATTATTATTATTATTATTATTATTATTATTTTTATACCCTGCCTCTCCCCCTGGCAGGGATTCAAGGCAGCTTAAAAATAAAAATAAGGACAGCTAAAAACATTGCAGGGGGGGGGGGAAATCAATCATTAACAGATTGATAGAATTAAAGCTATATTATATACATTTGAAAACCGGACCATATAGGCACCAGGGCTCCGGCCCTGGCTGGAAAGTGAGCCTGGCGCCTTCTAGATGCCAAGCAGGTGTCCGGCACATTCAGGTGGGTCTGTGAGTGGCGGCTGAGTGGAGCCCCCATGTCCTGAGGAAGTCTATCTCTGGGTCTGGCGGGGGGTCCCCCTTGCCCTGCCTCCTAGGCCTGCAGCGCTTGTCCCGGGAATTATCGCGGCCAAGGGAAGCCTTCCTAGTCTCAGAAGGGCCCTCCTGGGGCCATCTAGTCCAAGGATGGCAGCTGGTGGGGGGGGCATCTTGAAGACCCTCTCATGACCAAGGCTGTGCCTGGATTCGCTTCCTTTTATTAGAATCCTAGAATTGTAGGGTTGGCAGGGACCTCGTGGGTCATCTATTCTGACCCCCTGCAAGGCAGGAATCTGCAGCTGCCCCACATGGGGGTCAATCCTGCAACCTTCGCATTATCAGCACCAGGCAAGGGGGCTTGGCAGCTTTCTCTTTCTACAGGTTTCTCACTTCTTCCTCAGTGTCTTTCTTTCTCTTTCTTTCTTTCTTAGTTTTTTATTTAGACTTATTTTTATTTTTTATTTAGATTTATACATTTCATTAGTTTTACAATCTATTTGACATTGCAAAATTTGACTTCCTTCCCCCTTTTTCTGCGGCTCCTTAAATTTATTTCTTAATATCTTCTGCAAATCCAAGTTCATTTAATTATCTGCTGTAAATATATACTCTTATAAAACTGCAGGTTATTACACTAATCTGCTAATGTTTTTATCTGTTTGCAATTTATCTGTCAATATTCAATAAACCATCTCCATTCTTTTATAAAAAAAATGTATATTGATTTTTTATTCTTCCAGTAGGTTTCGCCATTTCGGTATACAGTGGACAATCGGGTTGCAAACGTGATCCGTGCGGGATGCACGTTCACAACTCGCAGTGTTTGCAACCCGCATCTGCACATGCACGGGTTGTGATTCGCCGCTTCTGCACATGCGCAAAGCGCGATTTAGCACTTCTGCGCATGTGTGACCACCGAAACCTGGGAGTAACCCGTTCCGGTACTTCCAGGTGTTGGCGGTCCGTAACCCGAAAAAACACAACCTGAAGCCAGTATGACTGCATTCTGTAAATTTTTGTATCCATTCTTCCTTTGCTGGGACTTCTGCTTCTTTCTGTTTTGGCTGCAAGCAACATTCTTGCTGCTGTAGTTTCGTACTTAAATAAATTTCGATACAATTTAGGTAGTTCTGTCCCTACAATTCCTAAAAGAAAAGCTTCTGGGTTTGTTGGTTTGTTTGTATAAAAGCTATTTTGAGCATCCTTTTCAATTCATTATATATCATTTCCCAGTAAGCTTTGACCTTACTACAAGACCACCACATATGATAAAAAACTTCCTCCCCAGTTTCCCAGTTCTTGGTCACTTGGTCAGTTGGTTCCTTCCTGTTGGTGAGGACCAGATCCAGGACAGATGACCTGTTCTTTATGTTCTTTAATTGTGTTATAAAATGATTTAAAAAATTTGAAGGAAGAAAAGGACAGATGACCTCCTTCTTGCTTCTTCCGCCTTCTGTCCCCCCCCCAAAAAAATATTCATTTTATAACACAACTAAACAACAGAAACAGAAAAACAAACAATACAAACAAATTCTTGTCTTATCCTTATTTTTTCTAAACATTGTTAGGTGAGCTTCCCCAAGTCCCCCCATCTGATTTTCATTTTACCTCATCTTTAGCAGTTTACATATATCATAATTTTAACCATTTTTTTAATAACGCTTACTTTTACCATAAAAATCTTTTTATCTTTTTAACCATTAAAACCTTTTTATCTTTTAAGCATTTTATCACTTACAAATAATACTATTTAAAATTCACTATCTTCTACTTCTAACCCTACAGCCTATATCCACTTCCAGAGCTATTCTAAGATTTAAATATTAACATATTTTTTTCAAATATTCCTTAAACTTCTTCCAGTCTTCTTCCACCATCTCTTCTCTCTGGTCTCGGAGTCTCCTGGTCAGTTCGGCAAGTTCCATATAGTCCATCATCTTCATCTGCCATTCTTCGATAGTTGGTAGAGCTTGTTTCTTCCAATTCTTTGCTAGCAATATTCTCGCAGCTGTTGTGGAATACAGAAAAAAAGTAACATCCTTTTTGGGGATTTCACCCCCCACTATACCAAGTAAAAAGGCTTCTGGTTTCTTAATAAATGTGTTTTTCAACACTTTTTTTCAGTTCATTATATATCCTTTCCCAGAAGTCTTTTACTTTGGGGCACGTCCACCACATGTGGTGAAAGGTTCCTTCTTTTTCCTGACATTTCCAGCATTTATGATACATTTTTGCTGACTTCACTGGTGTTAAATAGCATCTGTGATTCTGGGCCGGCTTCCTGGTGGCCCTAGAGGCACCCTCCTCCCCAGAATTGCCCCCCCAACGCCGCTTCCCGCTTCTCCCCACAGACCACCGCCAGTCGTCCCACCACATCCACCACCCTCTGTCCAGCCACCTTCCCTCGGACCCCCGGAGGAAGAAGGGCGTCTCCAGGAAGGCCAAGAAGAAGAAGAAGGAGAAGCAGCCGCAGCCGCAGCGCCCCTCCGTCCCCGGGGAGACCCCCACCATCGAGGAGGAGGAGGAGGAGGAGGCCGAGGAGGGGGAGGAGGAGGCCGACGAGGACACCTGCGACACCGAGACGGAGCAGGCCCCCGAGGACCTGATGCTCCTGCACGGCTCTCCAGAGGGGGTGCAGGTAGGTCGGGGGGGGGCAGGATGACGTGCTCAGAGGGACGGCACGGACCGGCAGCAGTTCAGGCAGGGAGGCTGTTTCCACCAGTCTGCAATTCCAAAATTGCAGGGGTTGGGCTGGATGACCCTCAGTGGTCTCTTCTGACTCTAGAATTCTATGATGGTTTATTTTAAAGCCGTATTTCTGGCATTGGAACAAATTGTTGCGCTGTATATTTTGGTGCTTGCATGTAACAGTCCAGAAAGACAGGCTCCAAATTAAAAGTTGGAACAGGGAAGTGGGAAGAGGAGCTGGAGGCAAAAGATTCCTGCCTTGCAGGGGGTTGGTCTGGATGACCCTCGGGGGTCCCTTCTGACTACGATTGGATGCCCACCGGTCAGGGATTCTGGAGCTGCGATTCCGGCATCGCAGGGGGTCAGACTAGATGGCCCTTGGGGACCCCTTCCAACTCAACATTTCTACAAGTTACAAGGAAGGAGATTCCGGCTCAACTCTGGTAACAGTGGAGCAGCCTCTCCTTCCTGGCAGGCCTTTAAGCAGAGCTGGGACGGCCCTCTGCCATGGAGGCTTCAGCTGAGATTCCTGCATTGCCAGGGGTTGGACTGGATGACCTTTGGGGTTCCCTCCCGACTCAGCAATTCCGCTATCCCAGGCCAGGCTGGGGATTAAACCTCTGAGCTACGACCAAGGCCATTCCCCCGGAGCTCAGGGGGGTGGTGGAAGCGGCGAAGGGGTTTGTAGGTTCATAAAACTGTCATGTTGGAAGGGACCCAAGGGTCATCTAGCCCAACCCCCTTTGATAATAATAATAATAATAATAATAATAATAATAATAATAATAATAATTTATCCTCTGCCCTCCCCAGCCAAGACCGGGCTCAGGGCAGATAACACCAGATATAAAACAATAGATTGAAATGCAACTTAAAAAACAAGATTAAAATACTATTTCCTGGCCCCAGAAGGCCGAGGAGGGGAGGGGAGTTCCCAGCCCCAGCCCCTGACCCCCCGCTTCTCTCCCCTCAGTTCTTCTTGCAAGAGGACGATGGAGTAGACCGGCTGACGGAGGGGGCAGCCAGCCCCACCATGCCCCATAGCTCCTCAACGGACTCTGGGGGCTCCCCAGCTCCCAAGGGGGTCAAAGCAGGCAGGTGAGTGAGGGGCGGGGGCTGGCGGGGGCCTGAAGGGAGGGGTTTTTGCAGGGGTCCAGAGGAAGGAGGGGGTCTGCCCTGAGCAGCAGATTTCAGCTGGGGGGGAGTGAGGGGGTGAGAGGGTCTGGGGCACCTCCTCCCTCCTGGGGGGTCCCTGAAGGAAGGTGGGCTCTGGCTCAGCGGCTGGTTGATTCTCCCTGCGTGATTTGGGGGGGGTCTCTCCCCACAGCATCTGAAATCAGGCTGTTTGTTCCATGAAATCATGTGCTGCTTGAACGTCTTTTTTGTTCAATCGATACTTCATTTAAAGGTTTTCATGTATAAAAGACAAATTGAGAGAGAGAGAAAAGAAAAGAGTGTGGAAAAAGAAAGACAGAGGAGAAGACACAAAACATGCAGAACGTTCAGTGTAATAATTAAGTCCCTTTCCTTTCTATAGATTATTCTATAGAGAACTGATATTATCATCCTAATCTATATATGGTCACTAATAACCCCCTCAATTCCGTATAAACTCATTTCAGGTATCAATATATTTGTCCAAACCAAGGAAGTCCGTTCATCGGTTGCAAGTGTGGTCAATCTTTGGATTCACACATTAAAAAAACCCCAGAGCCGTTTTCCAAAGAGAAGACTGACCAACAGGGAGGCTTCCTAAAAGTCGAAACCGACTAGAAACAGAATTAAAACACATTGCCGCTTTTTGAGGCCTGTCTGAGCAAGAATGTTCTTAGTGGGCACCGAAAAGAGAGCAGGGAAGGCACCTTGAGATCCCTAGGCAGGGAGTTCCAAAGGTTATAGGTGCTGCCACCCTGCAAGATTGGCCGTGGCGCGGCACCCGTAAGAGTGCCAGTTGTGCCGATCGAAGCAGGCAGGTCTGGGGCAAGGCGATTTCGCAGGCAAACCGGTGCCCAGTTGTTGAGGGAAAGGAGGTTCCCCTCACTTTATGCCAGCCCCGCAGAGCTGCCTCCTTGGCACCCGAGGCAGGTGCAGTGCCCGCCTGTGAGTCTGCCTCTCTCACAGCTCAGATGCCGAGGAACCCGCGGGCACGGAGGCACCCAGCATGGCCGAGGCGGGCTCCCCCGGGAGGGCGCTCTCCAAGTCCCAGCCCGGGCACCGCAGCTACAACCTCAACGAGCGCCGGCGCATCGGGAGCATGACGGGCATCGAGCAGACCCGCTACCCCAAGGTGCCCACAGATGAGTCCGAGGCCCAGACCCTGGCCTCCGCCGACCTGGACTTCATGAAGAGTGAGTGGCGGGGGGCAGGGCGGGGGGAGCACAGGGGAGGAGGAGGAGGAGTCCCGGGTGCAAATCCGCCCGCTGGGATGCCCTCTGGCTGCCTGGCATGGACTCTTTCTCAGGCAAAGCCATGAAACCATCTTTGGCCTGTTAAAGCTGCTATTAGGATTGTTTTTCGTGCTTATTATTTTTTATTGATGCTCCATCAAATGTGTCATTAATGGGATCTTTTGATAAAGGGCAGTGTGTAAAGTATTAGTATTGGTATTAGTATTACTTTTATTGTTGTTAGCCGCTCTGAGCCTGGCTTTGGCTGGGGGGGACGGGATATAAATAAATTATTATTATTATTATTATTATTATTATTATTATTATTATTATTAT
>JAXCMG010009662.1:0-21325 GCA_034642415.1 Podarcis siculus | reverse complement strand
TTGTTGGCTCTTAGCCAAGGGAGTTCTGCTTTGCCTCCATGAATTCCAGTTTCCGGAATCCGCACTCGAGTCTTGCTTGCGGGTTTTCCATTGGGGGCAACTGGTTGTGAGAAGAGGCTGCTGGATTAGATGAGCCAGCAGGGTCTCCTTATGTTTTTATCTATTAAACCTATTAGTTTCTTGTCACCTAAAACCGTCTCCAAGCAACATACACAGAAGAACACTATAAAAGAGAATTATTATTATCACCATTATTATGTATTGCACCCTTCCTCCAAAGATCACAGGGTAGTTCACAACATGGATCATTCTTCCTGTATTGCGCAGGACTGAACTAGATGATCCTTGGGCGTCCCTTCCATGATTCTATAAAATATTAAAATTCCATGCAGCATATAAAAAAACAAAAAACAGAGAAACCCCAAACAGCGATCACAATGGCAGCACAGGAAGGAAAAACAGCATGACGTGTCCCGCCCCCTCATGAACCAGCAAATGAAAATAAGGACTTGGACGATGACACACACTCCGCTCCAGCCCAGCAGTCCTAGAAGCATGGCATTGTAGTGGGACCCCCAGAGGCATCTAGTCCAACCCCGGCAATTCAGAAATCACAGCTAACCCATAGTGGGTCCATGAAGGCATTTTCTGCCCATGCCATGGAGAGAAACGAAGGGCTCATCAAACTGGGAAAGTAGCTCATCCAGGAGAAGGAAAACTCTTATCCTAAACCTCCATTTGTGAGAGAGTTTTCAGGAGTAAACCCTGAGGTGCAATTTGTAGAGAGAGAAGACAAGGCAAGGAGTGATGTCCAGCGGATTGCCACACAATGTGCCTGTGATGGCCTGGGACTCGGAACCAGAGGAGACTCAGTCTGCACTGGATACTTTGCCTCAGGCATCATCTGAACCAAGCCTGGGGCCTGATTCTGAAGAGTCCCAGTCTGCACAGGTTCCCCTGCAACAAGCACCAGCTGGGCCGAGTCACCTCCAGATGCAGGGATGACCTCGTTGCCTCCAGCTGGGCCATCACTTACAGCTGCTCCACTACCGGTTGGGTCAGGGGAGGCTGAGGCAACCTCTGGGTCTAGTAACCCACTGATGTCTCCCGAGCTGCAGAGACTGAGGTCTGAGAGGAGGAGAGACCTGAGTACTCGCAGGAGGAGTGCTCACCTTTGGGCGAAACAGGGAGGTGAGTCGCTGGGGGATCAGGACCTGCCATTACCCCGACAAAGATAAAAGGCTGTCAGACCCTGCCCCGGGTTGCGGGAGCAACATTGCTGTATGCCAGATCCTGCCTGAGATCCTGTACCTGTCCTTGTCTGGTTTCCTGCCTTGGCCCTGTCGGACTAACTCCCAGCAGAACCTTCGGATTCTGGACCGGTCCTGGACTGTGTTTCACGGGTTACCCTGGGCCCAGCACAGTGCCAGTGGCTACTGGCTAAAGCTGTGTCTGAGCATTCAGCTTACTGCTGACAGCAGCACTGCTTGCAAAATGTACGAAGGCATGAAGAAAGCCTTTGGGCAACAGTCAGGAAAAATGCACCACGGAAAACATTGTCAGGAGAGATGATCGCAGACTGCAGCAAGCCAATAAAGTGATGGGCAGAGCACTCTCAAGAACTCTACTCACAGGAAATTGACAGAATCCAGACTCTGCCTGTCTTGGAATTCTAACAGGCCGTCCCTCCCTTGACCAACTAAAGAATGCCCTCAACTCTCAGGCATGTGGAAAAGGCCCAGGGCAGGATGGAATCCCCCAGAAGTGCTGAGAGCCAGATTCCGTTCCTCCCTCCTAACTCTTCCACAGCCTCTTCTCGCAGTGTTGGGAACAAGAATCCGTGTCACAAGACATGCGTGACTCCAGCATTGTGACAAAGGTGACCACCAGGACAGCAAGAGCTACCATGAGATCCCTCTGCTACTGGGGGGAAAGCCTTGGTCCGTGTAGCGCTCAGCGGATTGTGGTCACTCACCCACAGGGTTTATTCTGAGTCACAATGTTGTGAGCACAACACTGAGCCCCGGTTGACATGATGTTCTCAGTGCGCCAGCTGCTGGAGGAATGCTGAGAGCAGAGACGCCCCTTGTACATCGAGGCCTTTGACCTCCTCAGCCAAAAAGGACTCTTCACGCGGCTCCACCAGATAAGATGTCCACCTCGGCTTCACGAAATGGTGTCCTTCCACAAGAACATGCGTGGCACCGTCCCATGCGATGGCTCATCCTCAGACGCCTTCCCCACAAAGAGTGCTATGAAGCGGTTGGAGGATGGGTGGCGGCTAAGAAATTGAGGTTGAATCCTGACAAGACAGAAGTACTGTTTTGGGGGGACAGGAGGTGGGCAGGTGTGGAGGATTCCCTGGTCCTGAATGGGGTAACTCTGTCCCTGAAGGACCAGGTGTGCAGCCTGGGAGTCATTTTGGACTCACAGCTGTCCATGGAGGCACAGGTTAAATCTGTATCCAGGGCAGCTGTGTACCAGCTCCATCTGGTACGCAGGCTGAGACCCTCCCTGCCCGCGGACTGTCTCGCCAGAGTGGTGCATGCTCTGGTTATCTCCTGCTTGGACTGCTGCAATGCGCTCTACGTGGGGCTACCTTTGAAGGTGACCCAGAAACTACAACTAATGCAGAATGCGGCAGCTAGATACCCTGGTACTGGTTCGAATTAACTAAATAATGTGTTTTCTTTGATAGGTTTTTTTAGTCTTGTAAATTTTTTGGTTTTATTGTCGTGTATTTTTTGTTTTATTTTTTCTCTATTTCTTTTATATAATACATATTTATTCTAGTTGTTTGATAATTTGATTATGTATACTGTAAAAACTATCTTAAGTCTAGAAATATCCAATGTAAGATTAGTTTATGTTTTCCCCTTCTTTCTTTGTTTTATTTTTTGCATGTAATGTATGCTTAATAAAAGTAAAAACAACAACAACACAGAATGCGGCAGCCAGACTGGGGACTGGGAGCGGCCGCTGAGACCACATCACACCGGTCCTGAAAGACCTACATTGGCTCCCAGTATGTTTCTGAGCACAATTCAAAGTGTTGGTGCTGACCTTGAAAGCCCTAAACGGCCTCGGTCCAGTAGACCTGAAGGAGCATCTCCACCCCCATCATTCTACCCGGACACTGAGGTCCAGGGCTGAGGGCCTTCTGGCGGTTCCCTCCCTGCGAGAAGCCAAGTTACAGGGAACCAGGCAGAGGGCCTTCTTGGTAGTGGCGCCCACCCTGTGGAACGCCCTCCCATCAGATGTCAAAGAAATAAACAACTATCTGACTTTCAGAAGACATCTGAAGGCAGCCCTGTTTCAGGAGGTTTTCAATGTTTGATATTTTATTGTGCTTTTAATTTTCTGTTGGAAACCACCCAGAGTGGATGGGGCAACCCATCCAGATGGACAGGGTACAAATATATTATTATTGCTATTAAGCAGGGCTGTGGTCTTCTTGCCCCAACCCTCTTTGGCATATTCTTCTCCCTGCTGCTCTGCTCTCCTCTGCCTTCCTGGGAGACCAAATTTGGTGTCTGGCGATGGGGGTCTGCTCAACCTGGCACTTCTCCACACCGAGACACAAGTGGGCCTGATCCTTAAGTGAGAGATGTTTGCAGATGACAGCGCACTATGAAGAAGCTCTGCAGAGACCCGTCAACCGCTTTGCCCAAGCCTGCGGGGAGTTCGGCCTGACCACCAGCCTGGCAAGGACCAAGATCCTGGGCCAGGACATCGCCAGCACTCCAGGCATCAGCACTGGGGGCCACGTGCTAGAGGTGGTGGAAGATTCTGTTACACTGGGTGTGCTGGGCCCGGGGGTAACCTGTGAAACGCGGTCCAGGTCCGGTCCAGAATCCAAAGGTTCTGCTAGGAGTCAGTCCGACAGGGCCAAGGCAGGAAACCAGGCAAGGACAGGTACAGGATCTCAGGCAGGGTCTGGCATACAGCAATGTTGCTCCCACAACCTGGGGCAGGGTCCGACAACCTTTTATCTTTGTCAGCGTAAAGGCTGGTCTGGCTCCCCCAGCGACTCACCTCCCTGTTTCGCCCACAGGTGAGCACTCCTCCTGCGAGTACTCAGGTCTCTCCTTCTCTCAGACCTTAATCTCTGCAGCTCAGGAGACGTCGGTGGGTTACTAGACCCAGGGGCCGCCTCAGCCTCCCCTGACCCAACCGGTAGTAACAACAACAACAACAACAACAATTTATTATTTATACCCCGCCCATCTGGCTGAGTTTCCCCAGCCACTCTGGGCGGCTTCCAAGCAAATGTTAAAAACAATGCAGCATTTAAAAACAATACGGTAGTGGAGCAGCTGTTAGTGATGGCCCAGCTGGAGGCATCTGGAGCCAGGGCAGGCTCAGGCCCCTTGCTCGGCCCAGCTGGTGCTTGTTGCAGGGGAACCCATGCAGACTGGGGCTCTTCAGGATCAGGCCCCAGACTTGGTTCAGATGATGCCTGAGGCAGATGATCCGGTGCAGACTGAATGTCCTCTGGTTCCGAGACCCAGGCCATCGCACTGGGTTCTCCTACAACCAGAAAAGTCTCCGTTGATGCTGAGCTGGAGAAGCGTGTTGTCAAGGCAGCTCTGGCAATGGCTGGCTTCTCCGAAGGGGTCTGGGAGAATGGGATGTCCAGTATCAAGACGCTGGCATGTTGGTCATGCTGCTTTATGGCACTGAGTTGTGGGCAACTTGCAACTGGCAGGAGCGAGGCCTCAGTGACCTCCGCATGCACTGATGAGGGGAGAGACTCCACCAGGCAAGGCCTCCTCCCACCTGCCTCGCCCCACTCTCTGCTTCCCAATGTGTATTGTATTGTTTTATGTGCTCTTGTTTTATTGATTATAGTTTAGATATTATTGTAACTGCTGAGTGGATTTCTGTTTAACTTTTATATGTTGATATTATTATTTTATACTATTCTAATGATTGTTGAATGTTACTTTTTTGATGGAGGCTGCCTATTTTAAAGTTATCCTTTATTATCACATTTTTGTATTGCATTAGATTGTTATAAGATGTACATTTTTTGTTTCTTCAGCTTGTAAACCGCCTTGAGTATTGTAAGATAGAAAGGCGGTATACAAATTCAAAATGATGATGATGATGATGATGCCATGCAACCGAAGGACTGGGGGCGTCACATGACAGGACAGAATGCCAAACCAAGAAGGGCTCTCCCAAGGCCACACTCCCAGCATGTTCACAGTCCTGTCTCAGCGACGTCTGGCTTGGTCGTGTCCGCAGAATGGAAGATGGCAGGATCCCCAATGGGGTGCTGGCTTTGGGCACCAGGCCAACTGGCAGAGCAACTCTGCCTTACCAAGATGTCTGCCAGTGTGACATGAAGGCTGGCAACATCAGTCCTGCCGTGTGGGAATCCCATGCAGACGACCCCAGTGCCTGGAGACAGACAGACAGGCCGGCCCTGCATCCATAGCAATGACCAGAGAAGGAATGACGGCTGGGAGGAGAAAGGCCCTGGTGCATCTGCAGCAGCACAACTGGACACCTTCGTCTGCCCCGGCTGCAACAAAACATGTCTCTCCTGTATCAGTCTCTGCAGCCACAGCAGGTGCTGCTGTAATAATAATAATAATAATAAATTTTATTTATACCCCGCCCTTCCCGGCCAGAGCCGGGCTCAGGGCAGCTAACACCAATAAAATCACAGTAAAAACATAATAGGGGAAAAAAGAAGGGGGGGGGGGAAACAAATTTAAAATACAGGTTAAAATGCAATTTAAAAAGCAGTCTCATATTAAAATAGCCAATAAATCAAGACCATAAGGGGAGGGAAACATAAGAGTCAGACTGAGTCCAAACCAAAGGCCAGGCAGAACAGCTCCATCTTGCAGGCCCAGCGGAAAGATGTCAAGTCCCACAGGACCCTGGTCTCTTGGGACAGAGCGTTCCACCAGATCGGGGCCCCGGCCGAAAAAGCCCTGGCTCTAGTTGAGACCAATCTAACCTCCTTGAGGCTTGGGGCCTCCAAAGTGTTGTTATTTGTGGACCTTAAGGTCCTCCGTGGGACATACCGGGAGAGGCGGTCCCGTAGGTACGAGGGTCCTAGGCCGTATAGGGCTTTAAAGGTCAAAACCAGCACCTTAATGCACTGGATGAATGTGATCCCACGGCAAGGACCCCATAAGGAGTCTTGCCGTGGCATTCTGCACCCGCTGGAGTTTCTGGGTCAGCTTCAAGGGCAGCCCCATGTAGAGCGAGTTACAATAATCAAGCCTGGAGGTGGTGACAGTCTCATGGATCACTGTGGCTAGATTGGGGCGGGAAAGGTAAGGGACCAACTGCTTAATACGGCGGAGATGGAAAAATGCCACCTTTGCTGTAGCTGCAACTGGCGCCTCCATGGAAAAGGAGGTGTCGAAGGTTACACCAAGCTCTTGACAGATGGCACTGGCACTAATTGCGCCTCCGCAAGAGATGGGAGTTGGCCCCCAACCCCATGTCACCCCAACCCAGCCAGAGGACCTCTGTCTTCGAAGGATTTAACTTCAACCGGCTCCCATGCAGCCATCCAGCCACAGCTTCCAAGCATCTGGTCAGTGTGTCCGGGGCCGAGTCAGGGCAGTCGTCCATTAACAGATAAAGCTGGGTGTCATCAGCATATTGATGACCACCCAGCCCAAAGCTCCGGACAATCTGGGCAAGGGGGCGCTTAAGTTACTAAAAAGCATCGGGGAAAGGATTGCGCCCTGTGGGACTCCCCATACCAAGGTGTGGTGCGGTGACAACTCCCTCCCTTCCAACAGCTTGACCTCACCCCCAAAGTGCATTTTCCCATTGTCTCCCTAGCCAGACGGATGCCATTCATGGTGCTTGAGACCATCTAGCTTTATATCGTCTACACTGACTGGCAGCTGCAGCTCCCCAGGGTTTCAAGTCTCTGCCAGCCCTACCTGGAGGTGTTGCTGGGAACTGAACCCGGGACCTTCTGCCCGTCACTGAGCTACAACCCTAATAATACACAGAATCACAGAGGGACCACGAGGGTCATCCAGCAGAGGCTGTAGGCTCAGGTGGTCCAGACAGGTAGCAGGCGCTGCCCTGCCTGGTGCTGCCACCGGCACTGTTTGGCTCTTGGGGTTGGAGTGAGGAGGGGGAGGCATTTTACTCCTGCGCAAGGCCATCCCTCGAGGCATTAAACTCATCCTCTGATGGGAGATTCAGGGCAGATCAAAGAAGGTCCTTCACACAGCACAGAGTCAAACTGTGGAACTCTCTGCCTCAGGAGTGCTAGATGGCTTTAAGAGAGGAGGAAGGGAGACCCTCAATTCATCTCCTCTCGGCCCTCTTTCCCCCAGTTACTCTTGAAGCTGCCTATGGGCTGAACTGACATTGGCTACTGCCCCCTTCTGGCTGTCCCCAGCCTTGCACGTGGCTATCGGGGAGAGTTGGCTCCTGTGCAGCCCAAGCGACTGTCACCCTCGGGATTCGGAAGGGCCTTTCTGCTGGGGAGTCTCTTTTCCCTATTTAATCCTCACGACAAGCCTGTGTGGGAGGTCAGGCTGAGAAGCACGGCCTCTTGTGGCAGTGAGTTCCACTGTTGAACTCTGTGTTGCACAGAGGAGGACTTCCTTTGGCCTCTTCTCAACCTTCTGGCCGCCTGCTTCGTGGGATGCTGCCCACGAAGGAGGAATGATTCAGGGCAGAAGCCATTCAGGCCAATGCGCCTCTAGTCCAGCATCTTGTTCTCACAGAGAACAGCCAGAGGCCCCAATGGGAAAACCTCAAGCAGGACTCGAACACAGAGCCGCTCTCCCCTCCTGCGTTTTCCAGCAACTGGCCTTGGGAAGCATTTCTGCCTCTGACTGTGGAGCCAGAGCCTTTCCTATCCTCTTCCTCCTCCCTCAATTTGCCGGAGCCTCTTTTGAAGCCGTCCAGGTTGGTGGCCATGGCTGCCTCCCTCCTGTGGCAGGGAGTTCCGCAGTTCAACCCTGCGCGCAGGAAGCAGCCTTCCCTTTCTTCCTTCCGCTTCCTCCCCTTCCCCGCCCGGGAAGGGGAAACTACAGCGCCCACAATCCCCTGCGACGACCCAGAAGGCACCGCGCGCCGCAACTACGGCCCCCGGCGTGCCTTGCGCTTCGGGGGAGCGAGGGCGCCCCCGCCTGGCAGGCCGCTCTCTCTGCGCCGGAGCCGGAAGTCGGGCAGGCGGGGACTACGAGGCCCACAATGCCGCGCGCGGGCGGCCGGAAGGGAGGGCGGGAGCGCCGGAGTGGCAGCGGGAGGAGGATGGAGGAGGAAGCGGCGGCGGCGGCGGCGGCTGGCGGGGTCGCGGGTGAGTCGGGGTCGCGGGCGGGGGGGCGGTTGCTAGGAGACGCCTCCACCGGGGGGCGGGGGCCGAGTCCCGGGGGGGGCGCCCCCCTTCCCTCCCTCCCGGGCGCCCACCTCGCAGGGCTGTTGTGAAGGCGGCGCCTGCGCGGGAAGGGAAGAGGCCCCGCCCCAGGAGAGCAGCTGGATTGGGGCCCCCCAGCCTGGAGCCCCGAAGGGAGCGCTGCTTCCGGGGGGGGTGGGCTCCCAGGCACCTCCATCATCATCATCATCATTATTATTATTGCTATTGCTATTGTTTTATTTTCACCCCGCCCCCCTGGCCAGCTGGCAGCATGCTGTAAATAAAAACATAACCACTGACCAGACTTCCCTCTCCTGGGCTGCCTCCCGATGTCTCCTGAAGGCGACCTTCTTGCTCCTTGTTTCCATGCTCTGTCCTGCACACAGAAACTCAGCTATACAATCTCATTGCCAAATGGCACGTCAGACCTGGGTCACTGTTGCCACAATGGAATGTGGTTTTTTTGTTGTGGGTTATTATTATTATTATTATTATTATTATTGGTTCTACAGTGGTACCTCAGGTTACATAGGCTTCAGGTTACAGACTCCGCTAACCCAGAAATAGTGCTTCAGGTTAAGAACTTTGCTTCAGGATGAGAACAGAAATTTTGCTCCAGCGGTGCAGCAGCAGCAGGAGGCCCCATTAGCTAAAGTGGTGCTTCAGGTTAAGAACAGTTTCAGGTTAAGAACGGACCTCCGGAACGAATTAAGTACTTAACCCGAGGTACCACTGTATACAGCTTTATCTTTTAAAGAGCAAATCTCAAAGCGGCTTACAACACATTGCAATATCAACTCAAAACAACCCAGAGCAAAACAAAGTCAAGCTTCCAGGAGAATATTCCAGCTCCTTCTGTAAGGGACCTTTGGCTTCCCCCAGTCGCCAGCCTGGCAGCCAGAAATCTCCACTTGGACATGCACCAGTCGCAAAACGCACCTGGCTAATTTCTAATGCTGCCTGCTCAGCAAATGCCCTCCAGAACCAGATGCTGGAAACTGCAGGAGGAGACATTATGGCCAGATCCTGCTTGTGGGCATCTGGTTGGCTCCTGGGGGTGTTGGTGGGGGTGACAAGGACACTTAGCTTCCCAGGAGCTGCCAGGGTGAGACACCCCCACCCTCCCCACGCCCTTGGAAGCAGCAGCAACCGTGTCGTCTGCTTCCTCCGCTGGAGGTTTCCAGCAGCCCCATAGAGTTGGGGGCTGGGGGTTGGCTCCAGATCTGCGACGTCATTGTTTTAACTTTATCCATTTCCTAAAACCTAACCAGACTGTAAAACAAACCCCAATTGCCTCCAAGCTTTCTACAAAGAGAGAGAGAGAAACCAAGGAAAAAATGCAACAGCAGTTTAAAACACAAAAGGTTTAAAGAGTAGAACGGGTTGAGAATCCGCTTTCTAAGCCTTGTGATTCTGGGGGGTGGGGAGTCTCCCTGCTTCTTCTCTTCTTCTCACTGCCCTCCTCTTTCCCTTCCGCCCCCCAGGCGTGTGAGGTGTGCCTCCCCCCTGTCGCCGTCGGCCATGGCTCTGATCGAGGGCGTGGGGGACGAAGTGACGGTCCTCTTTGGAGTGCTGCTGGTGCTGCTGGTGCTGGCCCTCGCCTGGTTCTCCACGCGCACGGTGGAGCGAGGGGACCCCCTCTTTGCCGCCTCCCCCCCTCTTGCTGCAGGGGGGCAGCCGCGGGAAGGAGGCCTCCTGGTGGAAGACAGGCCTGGGGCGCAGGTCTCGGGGGTCCGGCAGGTCAAGGACGAAGGGGCGTCATCTTCAGCTGCTGCCTCGGACGCCGGGGGGCTCAGGCATCGGACGGCCCCCAGCCCTGCCCAGGGACCCCGACTGGCCCCTGGCGCAGAAGCCCCCCCAGCAGACAACACCATCGTCCTGCGGCTGAAGTTCCTGAATGACACAGAGCGCCTGGCTCGGGTCCACCCTGAGGATACAGTCGGCACCTTGAAGAGGTGAGGGGCTTCCTGTGGGGGTTTGGGGGGCTGCCCCAGCACTGCTGATAGCTCCCTGTTGCTCAGTGAGGCTGGGGGTGAGTTCCCAGCCCCACTGAAAGAATGCAAATACGCAGCCAGCCCCCCTTCTCTGTTAACCAGGGATGGATCTGAGCAATGGGATGTGTATCTGTGTCACTTTCCATTCAGACAAAAGGCCTGGAAACGATGCCTTATGAGGAACGGCTAAGGGAGCTGGGCATGTTTAGCCTGGAGAAGAGGAGGTTAAGGGGTGATATGATAGCCATGTTCAAATATATAAAAGGATGTCACATAGAGGAGGGAGAAAGGTTGTTTTCTGCTGCTCCAGAGAAGCGGACACGGAGCAATGGATCCAAACTACAAGAAAGAAGATTCCACCTAAACATTAGGAAGAACTTCCTGACAGTAAGAGCTGTTCGACAGTGGAATTTGCTGCCAAGGAGTGTGGTGGAGTCTCCTTCTTTGGAGGTCTTTAAGCAGAGGCTTGACAACCATATGTCAGGAGTGCTCTGATGGTGTTTCCTGCTTGGCAGGGGGTTGGACTCGATGGCCTTTGTGGTCTCTTCCAACTCTATGATTCTATGATTCTATGAAATCCCAAAGCGGCTCAGAAACATTAATAGGACATCACAAGAACGGCATAAAACACTGTTATTATTATTATTATTTATTTAATTCTTGTTTAGCCCTTCGTCTGCAGATCTCAGGCAGTTCACAACATCAAGTGTGTAATTTTAAAAAATCAACAATTATGGTCTAGAAAGCACGATTAGCAACCCAGCAACTGAGAAATAAGCTCAATGTCGCCGTTGTAGTGTAAGTCGTATGATAGGCTTAAGAAACCAATAGGGCATTTGTAATCTGTGAAACAATATTGACAAAACAGCAACTGAAAAATGAGCTGAACGCTTCTGAGATCATACGCACACACTCCCCCACCCCCACGCCTCCAGTAATGAACTATTCATTAAAATGCAGTTAATTAAAAGTTTGTTAAAAGGACCCTGAATTAGCAGAAATAGCTACAGCAGATCCAGAGTTCCACTTATCAGGGGACCATCTCCCTGTAGAGTCAGCCGAAAACTTCAAACCGGGGGTGGGAGTGGGGGGGGGTTAACCCGCTGTCACTTATTAATGGTAATTTTAGACGGCCCTCCAGATGCATCACTGGGGGGGGTCAGCTGCACCTGTCCAAACTGAGCAGTGTTGGCAGCTTCCTTGTACTGAGTCTGACCCATTGCTTCAACTCACTTAGTATTGCCTACACCGGCTGGCAGCAGTGGCCCTCTGGGATTTCCGGGAAGGTTTCCCCCCAGCCCTGCCTGGAGATGCTGTTGGTGGGGAGGGAAGCTGGGACCTTCTGCTTGCGAGGCAGATGCTCTGCCAGTGAGCTGTGCCCTTTGGCATTTCTTGGGGAGGCTTTGGGGGTCCCTTCCAGCCCTCCCGTGCTCGGATCCCCTTATTCACCCCGTGCCAAGAGACATGAGCCTCTCTCCTTCTCTTTCCGCCCCGCCAGGACCCACTTCCCGGGCCAGGAGCAACTGGTGCGCCTCATCTACCAGGGCCAGCTCCTCCGGGACGACTCTCAGACGCTCTCCGCCCTGCACCTCGCCCACAACAGTGTGGTGCACTGCCACATCTCGCAGAACCGGCCGTCGCCCACGCCCGCCCACGGCAACGGCGCCCAGGCAGACGCCGCCCAGGCGGCCCTCAACGTGGGCAGCTTGATGGTGCCTCTCTTTGTGCTGATGCTGGGCGCCCTCTGGTACTTCCAGCTCCAGTATCGCCACGTCTTCACGGCCACGGCCACCACCTGCCTGGCGGGCCTCACCCTCGTCTTCAGCTTCGTGGCCTTTGCCGTCTACCGCAGATAGCGCCCGGACGAGGCCCGGACTCTGCGCGCCAGCCTGCCAGGGGAGGGCAGGGGCCCTGGGCAGACAGAGACCTCGCAGGCTCCCCGACTGCTGCCTTGGAGCTGCCTGGATGTGTCTTCCCTGCCTTTCGTCTGGCACCCTCCCTGGACGGGGCGTGCAGCAGCGGGCGCCTTGCATGTACCTCCAAGTGGGACTGGACTGGAGGGGGCTGGGGAGGGGGGCAGGAGCCGCCTGTGGTGCCTAAGTGGGGCAAGGGCCCTGAGGGAGGGGCTGGTGGGGTGGGGCCTTGTGTGCCTGGGCCGAGAGCAGCGGGCGGGTGGGGGGCGTGCCTGGCCATGGCTTCTTTTAAAATTAAAACTGTGAAGGATGGGAAGTGGTCTCCCTCGTGGTGTGTGGCTGGGGGGTGGGGCTAGAAACTCAGATGCATAAGCTCATCACTAAAGGCCACCTGAGAACTAGGTCATGGTTGCCACAACAGACTATCTAGGCACCAATCCCCCCACCCCGATGAAAATCAATTATAATTATATAATATATAATTATATTTTAAAGAGAAAATCTCCAAGCTGTTTACAACACATTGGAACATCAAATAAAGCAATCCAGAATGAAATGAATGCAAGCTTCAAGGAGAATATTTCAGTGACATTTTGCTTTCCCCGTATTTATTTAGCGACTTCATTTATAGAGCTGCCCCACAGCAGAAGGACTCCAGGAAGGCAGTGTGGGGCAGTGGTGAGAGTGTTGGACGAGGACCTGGGAGATCAGGGTTTGAATCCCCAGTCCGTCCCAAGTCTAGCCAGGTGACCTTGGAGTCAGTCACAGCCTCTTGGCCTACCCCACAGGGTCGTTGTAGGGATTAGCTGGGGGACGGACGGACCGTGGACTCCTTGAGGGAAAAGGTGGGGCACAAGTGCAGTGAATAAGCTCTTCTGCTGACCTGCTTCAGGAAGCTGGAGGGAGCAGCCAGGTGGAGATGCCTGGTGCCCAGAGGTCTCCATGGGGTCGCAACTGGACCCGCACCAGTAGCCAAATGTGTCTGGTGCCAGTCACATCTCTCACCGTGGGTCCTGGCCCAGCAGCTACAGCCGTGGGGGTCCCGTCAGAGGCAGGATACAGAAGGGCTCTGAGGGTGGGGGGCAGGCAGCCTGGAGACCTTGTTCCAAGCTTTGTTTGCTGTGGGTGGAAGTGCTTGTCCTTTGGGGAAGAGAGCTGAGTGGAGCCTCCCTGGCCAGGGGCAGACCATGACTTCTTCCTGCTCTGTCTGCTTGTTGTCTTCCCTGACAGCCACCTCCTGGCTGCTGCTGCTGCTGCAGAGAGTGTCTGAGGCGGCCTGAGGTTTGTCCCCAGAGCCAGCTGCCTCCTCCACCTCCTCAGCACCGGAAATGCCCCTGGCCAGCCCGCCAGGGGATGTGGGCATTTCCCCCTGCCCACCCTGTGCCACAGCACCCTGCTCCTGAGAGAGCCAGCGTGGCAGAGTGAGTCGTGCGCCCCGAGAGCAAAACGGGAGAATCCAGGCGTGCCAAGGGGTTTGTGTGTGTGTCATGCACAGCCATTGGGGAGAAGGTGGGGGGCAGATGCAGTGATCATAATGGGAAACATAATAGACACTCGGTTCTTAGTTGAAAGGTTTCTATGCAGAGGCTGTGAGAGCTGCAACTCTTGCATTCCAGGGGGCTGGACTAGATGACCCCAGGGGGACCCTTCCGACTCTGATTCTGTGCTTCTCTATGGCGGAGTTGCAAGGGACCCCGGGGGTCATCTAGTCCAACCCCTGCAGTGCAGACATCTTTTGCCCCACGTGGCGCTGGAACCCACGACCCCGAGGACAGGCGTCTCCTGCGGGACCGACGCCGCTCTCCCTTCCCCCGCCTGGCGCCCGGGGGCGCCTCTGCTGCCAGCCAGAGCCGGCGATGCTCTCTCTCTCTCTCTCTCTCCGGGGGTTGCGCTGGATGGCCTCGGGGTGCCCCTTCGCCCTCGGCTTCCGCCCGGCGCGAAGGCGGAGCAGCCCTCTCTCCCAGGCCACGCCCCCTCTCTCTCCGCCCAATCGCAGCCCGGCGAATACCCGGAAGCTCCCTCCTCCTCCTGCCGCTCGCTCCCCACCGGAAACCGGAAGAGGCGGGGCGTCGTCGTCCGGGGCGCATGCAAATGAGGGGGCGTGGCCTGGGGCGGGGCGGGCTCCTGGAGGTGGCGGGGGGTGGAGGGGCGCGCAGTCCGGGATCGCCGCGGGGCAGCTCCGGGGGGAGGAAGCGAGGTGAGGAGAGGGGAGGCCGGGGGGGGGGGAGAAGGGGAGCCCCGGGGACCCCCCTCCAGGCCAGCCTCCTCCCGGAGGAGAGAGAGAGACAGAGAGAGAAGGGGGTCCGGGGTCATCCAGCCCAACCCCGCCCGGAAGGCGGCCTGGCCCCCCCAAAAAATGAAAGGGGGGAAACCTGGCTCTGCATTTCCAAAATATAAGATAAAAAACCACATCAAACAAAAGCTACAGACAGGAAGAGTGTTTGGTGTTGTGTGAGGTCAGGGCTCAGCAGCCTTTTCCAGCCGGGGGCCGGTCCACTGTCCCTCAGACCTTGTGGGGGGCCGGACTGTATTTTGAAAAATGAAATAATGAACGAATTCCTCTGCCCCACAAATAACCCGGAGGTGCATTTTCCAGAGGTGGGACGCTCTGTCCCAAGAGACTTGACATCTTTCCGCAGGGCCTGCAAGACGGAGCTCTTCCACCAGCCTTTGTCCAGGGCACAGCCTGACCCCCTCCTTTGGCGATCCCCACAGAACTCTAGCCCAATGGTTGCCATTAATTTGATTCTGAATTGATTTTAAAATGAATTGACTTTAGAATGCTGGGTTACTTTTATTGTTGTTAGCCGCTCTGAGCCCGGCTTCGGCTGGGGAGGGCGGGATATAAATAATTTATTATTATTATTATTATTATTAAATAAAAGGACACATTCTACTTGTGTAAAAACACACTGGTTCCTGGACCGTCCATGGGCCCAATTGAGAAGGCGATTGGGCCGAATCCAGCCCCCAGGCCTTAGGTTGCCTACCCATGTATTAGGTCCATAAATTACCATACAGTTATACCTCGGGTTACAGACGCTTCGGATTGTGGTTTTTTTGGGTTGTGGACCACCGAAACCCGGAAGTACCAGAATGGGTTACTTCCAAGTTTTGGTGGTTGCACAGAAGCGCTAAATTGCAACCGCGGGCTGCGAACATGCATCCCACACGGACCACGTTCACAACCCAAGCATCCACTGTATAGCATATATATTCAACACAAAAAAACTGCGGCCATTTGTTGTTGACAAAGGACAGCTGGACATAGAAAGGGCTCCATTCCCTTCAGGAACTGCTGAGGGCCGCATCCAACCTCAATCTGGCCCTGGCTGGAAGGATCTTGGCCTTGAAAAAGGCAGACACTCTCACCCCAAGGGGCAGATGAATATTGCTTCGAGTTCTGGGAATGGACAGGGTGGGGGTTCCAACGGAAGCTGGGGGGGGGGGAGCCCTTCTCCGCCCCTGTCCGGATCAGTTGCCCCCATCACTCTGGGCACCTTCCTGGCCCAGGCCAAACGTCTCAAACGTCAAGGCAAAGTCCGGCCATAATTTGCTTCCTGGACATGTGACAGGTGGCTGTTCCACAGGGCGGGTGCCCCCATCCAGAAGGCCCTCTCCTCTTTTAACGCCTCCCGGGTGGGTGGCCTCCTGCCTCTTGTGGCAGGGAGTTCCACAGGTTAACAACAACCCCCTTGCCTATGGGCGCAGTGCTGCAGCGTGGGCCCCGCCTGTGTTGGTTGGGCTGGGGGTGCCGGATCCGGACCTCACCGCCTCCCTTCTCTCCCGCAGGTCTGGGGCTGCCGTTGCCTCGCACTTTGCCCCCCGCCATGCTGCCGCTCCTCCGGGCCCTGAGCAGGGGGGGCACTGGCCCCTCAGGCCCCTGGGCTGACCCGGGTGGGGCTGGCCTGCTCCCGACCTGCAGCTTCTGCCTGGGGAGGGCCAAGCCCCCTGCCTCGCCGCCGAAACCCGGCCCCCCGCATCCCGCTGCGGCCCCCGAGGAGTCGCCGGAGAGGCGGAGCAGCTTTGTGGCCCTGAAGCGTCTGCTGGAGCGATCGCGCAGCGTCCCCGAGCTCCTGCGCTGGCTGTGGCAGAACCCGGGCCGGGTGTCGGGTGCGCATTATGCCCTGGCCCTCGGCCACCTGGGCCGCCTGCTCCCCCCGGGCAAGGGGGGTCCCCGCCTGGAGCCCCTCCTGCACCAGCCCGACTTCCAGCACCTCAGCCGGGCCGTTGCCAGGGGCTGCGCCCACTTTGACGACGCCACCCTCATCCGCTGCCTCCAGGCCTCGGCTGCGCTGGGTGAGACCCGCGAATGGGGGGGGGGGCGGATCTGGGAATGGTCGAGCGGGAAGGGAACCCCAAAGGTCTTCTAGTCCAACCCCCAGGCTCTCAATGCTCGCCCAGGTCCCCATGCCAGGGCCAGCCGAGTAGCTCAGAGCCTCTCTGCTGAGGCTGATTTATTTATCCCACAAACTTACTTATCCCACAGCTTGATTGGGAAAAGACCTCAAGGCGGTTTAGGAGAAAGGACAAAGCAGTGAAGTTGCTTCCGGGAAGAAGGGAAAATAATTTGAAAAGTTAAAATAACAGCTTAGCCCTCAGCAAAGTGAAGCTCCGTTGGTAGAGCCAGAGACTCTGAATCTCAGGGTTGTGGGTTTGAGCTCCACACTGGGAAAAAGATTCCTGCAGGGTGGGGTTGGACTAGATGACCCCAGGGGTCCCTTCCATGATTAAAAACAGATTAAAAACAGGGCAGGATTTGTCTGATTATGTTTTTAGCAGGTACCAAAAAAAAGAGACCAGTGAAGGCTCCTGCCTATCAGTAGTTCCAAACTGTATTATTATTATTATTATTATTATTGATTAACTTTATGTATCACCTTTAATCCAAAGCTTACATGGCAGTTTATAATACAAAAACAGAAAAATACAGATCACAGTAACAAACAAAAACAATACACTCCCATTTTGAAAGACCGTAGATAGCTTAAACAGCTTTAGTCCTGGCGCCTAAGGATACGTAATGAGGGCAGCAGCTGAGCCTCTTGTTGGGGGGGATTGCACAAACGGGGAGCCACTGCAGATAAGGCCCCGTTCTCATGCTGCCACCGTGTGGGGCGCTGCTGGGTCCCTGGGGGCTTTGGGGGGTGGCAGGGTGTGTGGGCAGGAGGGGCCGAAGGCAGTCCTTGGCGTTGACCAGGCCTTTCTCTTCTGGCTTCCCAAGGGCCGCCCCGCAGGGTCGGGCAGCGGTGGGACGGCCTCCCCCTAACCCCTGCTCTGCCCCAGGCCTGCCTGGAGACAGCTGCCTGGTCCTGGCGCTGCAGGATGAGGCCCAGAGGCGGCTGGAGCGCCTCCGCCAGAGGGATGTCTCGACGGTCAGCGGAAACGACATGTGCCTCCGCCCACTGAGCCACGCTGCCGCTACCACCACCCCTCCAGCGGAGGGCAGCTCGGAGCCACGCCCGGAGGAACAGCGCCGCCTGCAGACCCTCTTCTTGCTCCTCTCCTACTACCGCCTGCGGGCCCAGAAGCAGCAGGAAGAAGCCCCACTGGTGCGGCGCGAGTTCCTGCGCCTGGTGCGCCTCTCGCTGCGCCAGCTGCAGGTTGCGCAGGAACAGGAGCTGGCGCTGCTGGAGGAGATGCTCTGTCTCTGCGCCCGCGAGGCCACCGGCAGCGACACCCTGGGCGCCATCTTCGGATCCCGGCTCTTCTACCAGAACCGCCGGGAGAACTTCGTCCGCAGCATGGCAGGTGGGTGCCGGGGGGAGGGGGGCGTGCGGGGAAGCGGGAGGCGGCGCCCCAGGGGGGTCAGCTGTGGGTGCAAACATTTATTTATTTTCCCTTTCTAAACCTGTGTAGAAAAACCCGAAACTGGGTATTTTACAAGGTTGTTCTTGTACTTCACCAGATCTTAACCTATTACTGTGTTTGTAATAATAGGTTCCAAATATCATTGAATTTGTCCATGGCAAGTCTGCAATTAATATGCAAGTTGTTCATACGTTGTGAGTTTGTACAAGTCTTCGATCCAATCATAGAAGGGAGCTGCATTTTTATCTTTCCAATTCATCAATATCAGCTGTTTTGCCATGGTCAGGGCACGGAGAGTCCACTTGCATTGTCCTTTTGCAAGGTTCCTGGGTATATAATTCAAGAGGATATTTTGCTCTGTAAATGTAAGGTTGCTCCATACAGTTCTGTTGATGGTTTCTGTTACCTTCTGCCAAAAAATATTTCAATACAAGACGATGGAAAAACATATGTTTTAGAGAAGCATTGTCCCTGTTGCATCTCCAGCAGTTAAATACCTTCGATAGTCTTTTTTAAAACAAATGTAATGGGGTCCAATATATTGTAAATGTTATTTTTTGTTGTACAAGCCTCAATTTAAGATCCAGAGACGCCCTTGTTATAGCAGTTAAAACAATTTTCCCACCGTGTGGTTGAAACTGAGATCTGTAGCTGTGGGTGGAAACATGTGGGTGTGTCTGGGGGGTGGCTCTTGGGCACAGAGGGGGCTGTGGGCGTCTCGGTGCCCCCCCCTGGACTGCTGCTGCGCAAAGTGCTCCCCCTGCACCCTTCATCCCAGGATGTGCAGTGACGATACGATAGGATAGGATATCTTTATTGTCATTCTCCCATACGGAACAATGACATTGAAAAATCTACATAAGACATTCAAAAACCCCTAAAAACTCTGAAACCCCATTTTACAATACAATACACTCCTATAGAGACTCTTTATACTGTGTTTAAAACCAGAATTGCATTTGGGTAGAGTAGAAACTGTTTCTCAGGCGCTAGTCCTGGTCTTTATAACCCTGTACCTTCTTCCAGAAGGCAGCAGAGGGCGCACCAGAGCCTTTTCTTGAACCACTTCATATAATCCCATAATGGTACAGCTGGGAGGGACCCCGAGGGTCATCCAGTCCAACCCCCTGCAATGTGGGGCTTGAACCCACAACCCTGAGGTCAACTGTCTTATGCTACACCAACTGAGCTATCCCTGTGGGCGGCAGAAGGGGTTTTTCCTATGGGGCTGGTGGGGCAGAGCCCAAGTGCCCCCCAGGGGAGCAGAAACACATCGATTGGAGCGAGTGAACAGAGGGGAGGCCAAGGGCAGAGACGGGCTCTGAGGAAACCAGCGGGAGAGACAGTGTGGTGTAGGGGTTAGAGCCGTGGACTAGGACCTGGGATACCAGGGTTCGAATCCTGCCTCTCAGCCATGAAGCTCATGGGTGTGACCTGGGACCAGTCCCTGGGACTCTTAGGGTCTTGGGTTCGAATCCCACATCAGGCAACTGATTCCTGCATGTCTGGGGGTTGGACTACATGACCCTGGTGGTCCCTTCCAGCTCTACATTTCTGTGATTGTCCCGGCCTCACCTCCCTCACAGGGTTGTTGTGGGGTTGACTGAGGGCGCGGAAAGCCCCCTACACCTCCTTGAGCTTCTTCTCGGAAAAGAGGTGGGCTTCTCAATGCCAGCGAGCAGGGGGGGGGCTTCTGGGGGTCTCCTCGCAGGTCAGCCCCACGGGACACCCACCCTCTGCTTACACCCTCCTGCCTTCCGAGGAAGCCTGTCCCACCGCCTTCAGGGGGCACGCTGTTTATTTGGGCGGCCTGCTGAGCACCTCTTTCATTCCGCAGACTGGTTCCCTGCCAAGGCTGGGGGCCTGACCCCTCCCACCATGGCCCTGGTTGCCAAATACTTGGCCCGCCACCGCCTGAGGGAGCCTCGCCTGCTGGATGCCATCGCCACCTTCCTGCTGGAGAGGGCACAGCAGCTGGACAGCAAGGTGAGCTTCGGGGGGGGGAGCCTTCCTATTTGGGGTGCTGCTACCCAGAGGTCAAGGAGGACGGACAGACCACCCGGCGCCCCCTGCTCTGTTTCTTCCGGGGAGGGCACCAAGAGAGAGGGAGCAGCCTGGCACCCCCCCCACTCGCCAAGCCTACCAGCTTAGCTCACTTGCTGCTGTGGGGTTTTTTTTGGGGGGGGGGGGCTAAGGACCTGGGAAGAGCCAAAGTACGGGATGAGGCCCTTTGGGCCACTCAGTATCCTCTTTGCACAGTGGCCAACCAGGGGCCCTAAAGGGAAACCCCTGAGCAGGATTCGCACACAGGAGCAGCTCTGGGGTTTCCAGCAAGCATCCCAACAGAGGTGAGAGAGAGAGAGAGAGAGAGGCCTGCAAGTACAGGGTGCTGTACAAATTTAATTAATAATAATAAGAATAATAACAGCCATTGCTCGCCGTCTCCCCCTCCACAAATTTGCCCGTTTCTCTTCTGAAGCTGCCCAAGATGCTTCCCATCCCTGCCTTCTGCGTGTCGATTGGATTGAGATACGGAGGAGAGGCTGTTAAGTGATTATCCTTCCTCTTTTCCTGTGTGTCAGAGTGCGGATACCTGCTTCCCTGGAGAAAAACCATCTGTGCGCAGCTCATCTCTAGAAGCTTTTAAGACGAGGTTGCATAAACTTTTAGAACCATTAGGATGCTTTAGGCAGACTTGGATTATCTTCTCACTTTTTATCTTAAAAAAATCACTCTCAGGCTCTTGCGTAAACAAGGAAAACATAAGTTTTAATCACATCAAAAGTCCTGCCAGGGTTCAGCAGGTACAGGGATGAAAATTTTGCAGGCAGTAACCTGCAATGGCCCAGTTCAATTTAGAAATGTCCTCCCCCATTGCAGGCTGAAAGAAGTGGAGATTAAGTTTTTCTTATTCCCTTTCCCTCCACGCAGGATTAGAGGATATTATTATTATTATTATTATTAAAATTTATATTCTGCTCTTCATCCCAAGATCTCAGGGTGGCTCATTTGTGATCTCGGCTGCTCATCCTGTGGCAGGGAGTTCCACAGTTTAGCTGCTGAGGTTCTCCCTGATCCCTGGAGCAGCCCACCTCTCTGAGGCTGCCCTGGTCTGAGGCTCTTGGGGGTCTGGAAGCCCCACCAGCGCAGGTCCCCTCCCAGTGTGATCTGCTGAACACATCGGGACCCGCTTCCAGGTCCAGTCTCCCTGGGGCTTTGGGGAGGGGCAGGACTCAATGTTGGGGGGGGGG